>JAPKLW010002719.1:0-35433 GCA_026898455.1 Plectranthus barbatus | reverse complement strand
ACCTTGGAGTTGACTCCTTCCACTTCTTTCTCAATTTTCCCCATTCTGTGGTCTGAAGCTTTGATGAAATTCTTCAGCACCTCTTCAAGGGTTTCCTTCTTCTTTTCCACAATCTCGCCATTCTGCACATCAAAATCTGACGGTGGTTGTTCGGCAGCTTCAGGCTGAGAGTAGGAGAAACTTGGATGAGGTCTAAGATGGTAGTGTTGGTATCCCCCTTGCCGGTACTGATTCTGGTAGCCACCACGATTCATGTAATTCACATCGGCGATAGGGTCAACCTGTGCAACAGAAACAGAAGCAGAAGTAGTTAGTTTTTCAACTTCCCCCTTTAGCTTCTCAACCTCTTTCTTCAGTGCATCATCCTCCTTTGCCTCGATAGCTCGAATCTGTGGCCTCCTTGGATTCCCCCATTGTTGATCATGTAAGGCCATCTTTTTGAACAGCTTCATGGCCTTTTCTGGTGACTTGCTCATCAATGATCCACCAACTGCATAGTCCACTGCCTTTTGGCTTTCCTCGGTCAACCCTCTGTAGAAGATATGAGCCTGCTCCTCAGTAACAACTCCGTGGCCCGGACAACTCCTTAGCAGCTCATTGAACCTGGTCCACGCCTCAAAGAGAGTCTCATCCATCCTCTGGTGGAACTGCAGGATTTCCATCTTTTTCTGAATAATCACTGACGGTGGGAAGAATGCGCCGAGGAACTCTGTTCGGAGATCAGCCCATGTCCGAATGTTGGTGCAATCCAAAGCGGTGAACCACGACCGTGCCTGATCCCTAAGTGAGAAGGGGAACAGACGAAGCCGGATCACATCTTGAGAGACTCCATTCTGCTTGATGGTATCACACACCTCCACGAACATCCTGAGGTGGGTGTACGGATCCTCCACTGCTCGGCCCCCGAATTGGTTCTGCTGAACCATCTGAATCAAGTCAGTCTTGAGTTCAAAGTTATTGGCGGTGATGCCAATAACAAATCCCTCATTCCCGGGCTGTGGTCAGTACTTCTTGGCCATAGCATTGGGATCCTCATCATCGAAATCCTCTCTCCGGGCTCTCTCTCTCTGTCTCTTCTTTCGTCCTCGCGCCTTTCTACTTCCCTTTCCTCCAGGAGTTGCCTCATGACATCCTTCATGTGGTTGACTTCATGGACCAACAGTAGGGCATTCTCCGGAGTAATCAACGGCTGGTCGTTCTCAGTTCCCCCATCGGAGTGGCTCGGACTTACCATGATGGCTTCAGTGGTTTGCTTGGCTTTTCCCTTCCTTTTTCTGATGGTGGCCTCGATTTCTGGGTCAAAAGTCTCGAGTGGCTTGCCCTGGGCCCTTGTGTTCATAAAACTGCAAGAAAAACAAAAGAAAATAGAAAATCAGCAACTGTGTCGATCGACAGAGGGTCTGTCGATCGACACAAAGGATTCCTGCTTCTATTTTGGTCGACAGAAATCCTATCGGTCGAAACAGAGGCAAAAATCAGAAAAGACAGCAAAACAGCAAAAACGAAAAATCAACACCAAGAATCAAAATCAACACACCAAAAACGAAATTAAAAACAAAGAAACTTCAAAAACGAAAATAAAACAGGAAATAACAATAAAAATAAATATACAGTCTCAATCCATCAGATCTAAAAATAAACTAATATTCAGATAAATCTGACAGTCCCCGGCAACGGTGCCAATTTGATAACTGCAGTTTAGCGGTTAGCCAAATAAATTTTTACACCCGTAGGTGGTTGATCCCACAGGGACTGTGCAACGATAAATCCAACGTACTAGCTATAATTAATAAATCATAGATGTTTGAGGAAATGAAAAAAGGAGTTTTGTTTTGGAATTTAAAGATAACAAATGCAGAAAATAAAGGGTTTTAAAAGCAATTAAAGAAAGCACGGATCCTAGGGTAGATAATCTAATCATCAACATGCAATATCAATCAACTTAGCAATGGGGAAAACATAGATTTTTGTGGATTAAATTCCTTGGTCAGGCAATTAAATCCTAGATTATTAATTAGTGACTATCTCCGCTCGGTCTCAAGAACACCAAATTAATCAATCTCAATAATTATCTAATTAATTCCTATGCAAGTTTCTTTCTTTTGAGACAGAAAACAAACACAATTAATTCTCTCTTCCTGTTAATAATTTTCATCTCTCGATCCATCAATTATTAACTATAAACCTAGATCTCAATTCACCTCTCGGTCCTTCTTTTAATCTAGATTATAAATTAAATCAGAGAATTAATCCATGCTATATGAGTTGATATCAATTAGACATGCATCAGAAAAGAAATCATAACCCTAGAACCTGTTTAGGGTTCTAGCCACAAATCATGACTAAAAAATAAAGAAACATATTACTCCCTCTGTCCCGCCAGATTAGTCCATATTTCCATTTCCGTTTGTCCCACTAGATTAGTCCACTATCCTAAAATGGAAAAAAATCTCCTCACAAACATTGGTTACTGTGCCGAAACCAAAGTGGACTAATCTAATGGGACGGAGGGAGTATTAATGAACTTACAAATAAAATAGAAACCTTCAATATCTTGAAAAACTCCAATGTATTCAGCAAAAACAGAGAAAAAGAGATATAATTTCGTGCCTAAGAGTTCATATTTATAGAGGGGGAAGAAGACCTAATTTGTGTATTGGGTAAAAATAGCAAAAACTGTCAAAACAGACCAAAAATAGCCTTTTCGGACCTCCGTGTCGATCGACAAAAAGAATTTCGATCGACAGGAATGTTTTGACCTCTGTTTCGGTCGACACAAATCCTGTCTCTCGACACAGAAACATCTGTCTGCGCAGTCTCACGGTTTTGGCCATAACTTTTGCTCCCGAACTCCGATTGACCCGATTCCAGTTGCGTTGGAAAGCTAATTCGAAGATCTTTCTATTTCCATGCTCCATTAGCTCGTTTTCCATGCTTGGAAGAATTTGTGACTGTTCCTTTGAACATCATCTGCTTTCGGTACGGGTTTCCAATGAATTTGGCCTAAAACCTGCAAAAATCACCCATCAAAGGCATAACACCCTCTAAAGTAGACTCATGCACAAAAATAAGTAAAAACATAACAAAATATACTTGAAACAATGGAGAAAAATATAGATAAGTGAGTATAAATATGAGCTTATCAAGTCGCGAAACTCTTTCTCGGACAGAAGCTCCTCGAGGGTTGATTGTTTTTCAGCCTTGAGTCGTTCGACCATCACCTTGATTGAAGAAAGCTCAGCTTTGGCAGAAGATAGTGAGTCGATAGCCTCATCTCTCTCTTTTTCAGTAGCAAGCAATGATTGAGTAGCAGCAACACGCTCTTTTTTCTCCTCAGAAACGGCTTGAACGACCCCAAGAAACACATTCCTCATTCCTTCAAGATTCTAAAACAAGGAGCGAAATATGAGTCAATCTTGATACTTTTAAAAAAAAGAGGGGGGGTTTTGAAAAACAAAATTTACCCTCAAAGAATTATGTGAGAAATCCATAAACTTCCTCATGGAGCCAACCAGGGTATACCACGGTGGGCCGGCATAAGCGACACAGAAGAAAGTATGAATATCACCTCCACCATTAGCAATAAGTCGTCTTTCCTTCACCGCGAGGTCGAATTGCTCAACATCGACTTGGAGGGAGGTGTGCGAAGAGCCCTTCGTCGAAGCAACCACTTCCGTATCAACTTTATCCTGCAAGGTCAAGTCAAGAATGTCGCGCTCCTCGACCACTGTTCTTCTCAATGATTCATTTTTCTTCTTTTGTCTGTTATTCAAGGTCTCATTCTCATCTGGGAAATCCTCATTCGATCAGTTCTGTGAAGATAGCTCGGGATTCAAATCTTTAGAAACACCAACGTCAGAAGTCTGCTTGCCTGATTTGGTGTCATCTCTCTTCTTCCTTTTCTTCACCATTCCAGCCTTTGAGGAAATGTCACGGGTTCAAATCCTGTCATCCCTACCTATTCTTCTCCTCTGGGCAGTAACGAATCAATTGAAAAATGAAAAAATCTTAAAATGCGAGATCTAAATAGGTATATGATTGATGCATCCGGAGCGGGGGAAATTCTGGGCGGAGTGCCAATTCAAGATCTGGGTATAGATGTCTGGAGTGCAGTAAACCACCCTTTCTACGCATCTGGGTTGGTTCACATCTCAGGTGAAATAGAAGATCCACTCACAGAAAGAGCTGTTATCACGACTGAGAGGTCAGGCTCAAGCTTCCAGCCCGACGTTGTGCCATTTGAATGAATTCCTCTAGAGTCAACTTGGTCATATCTCGAACGCCGCTTATGTCAGCCCACCGGCAGCCGGTGAGTCGATCAATGTCTTGAATGGGATAAGCGTAGGCTTGTGTAATATGTGACCTCTCCTCTTCTGTGAGAGCAGGTCGAGAGGTACCTGCAAAACAAGAAGTTAGTGAGAAATATAAGTTGCGAACGAAAACCAAGGACTTACGATTGGCTTTACGAACGACTCCAGAGAGTGAAGAGTACTTCGAAGGAATCTCAACAAAGAAGAACTCTTCAACCCAACCCGCATTGTTGGTCAAACACCCCTTGATTAGAGGTTTGTGGGTGTTACTTGAGTGCTTCGAGAAGAAGTAGTAGCATTCATTAGCATGTTTATGAAGGTTATATAACTCGGTCCATTCGTGTATAAAGGGGGCTCCGAGGCCGAGGTCATGAAAGATCAACAAGGTACCCATCAGGTGTCTCCAAGCCATCGGAGCCAGTTGAATTGGAGCGATACCGTAATGCTCCAAAACAGATACAAAGAACGGATGAAGAGGCAATCTAATCCCATATTGAAAAACTCGAGCAAAAAAAAGGCATGTAACCACGCGGGGGTTTATATGGTGGCTGATCGGGTTGAGGAACGATGGGATTTAGGCGAAAAGAAAGATAAAAGTGATAAAAGAACCCCCTAAGCAGATCAAAATCGAGAGTGGACTGGGAATTTATCAAAGAACCTATCAGAAATTTATTATCAACATCAGAATACGATTCCGGTGTAGAATCATCGTCGGCCAAGGAGCTAAAAGGACTATGGATTGGGGAATTTGATGATTGAGAAGATGAACATTCAGGGTTTTCAGGGTCCCCCATTCTAAAGTGCTATAAAGTCAATCTTCAAGGAAAGTAAAAACGCTTACCGTTAGAGTGTTGAAGAAAACGCAGAGAGCAAGAGTAATCAAAGATGGACAAAATCGGAGCGCCCGACGAGGTATGTTGTTCGCTGGCAGAATCGAATGTGAGAAAGTCGCGCAGAGAGGAAAGGAAGAAGAAGAAAAAAGCCTAAGATCTGATTTCTAAGATTTGAAAGGGGTATTTATTATCCCACACCGAAAATCGTGCTATCTATTTAACACGCGCAAATCACGGATCGACAGGTGGCAAGATTTGAATTCTCAAAATTCAGAAAGTCCGCCCAAAAATAATGACTCGAGATCTCTACAAAATTGCATCGATTCCGAACGGGCAATCAATTCTAATCGATCATAATTGATGTCAATTGAGTTCATCTTATAATCCGAACCATTTTAAGTTTTTCTTTTTAGCAAAGCACCCAAAGCGGGTGGGGGATTAGGCAATGATCCCCGACCTGTATATATCATGATAAAAATCCGGCATGACCATTACTGAACATGGCCAATACAAAACATGTGACATGTACAACATCATGTCCAACCAAGCTAGATCTAGAATGTATACAATTTGGAGATAGCCCAAAAGTGACTATCCAAAGCAAAACATAAATCCAAAACCAATGAAACATGAACTCAAATTCCATGAAAAGTATCAATTGTGGTTAACCAACTAAACATAACGAAAGTGAAAGTTGGGGTACCCCAATTGATCCATCTGAACCAATGCAGAAAGATAGGTCGGTGCAGAAGAGTTGTTAAAAATAGTGAGACCAGTAGTATGAAGGCCCAGTCTCGCAAGGAAGTCAGCGGGCTTGTTGCCTCTCGGTGAATATAGGAAAAGTGAACCTGAATCCCACAGAGCAACAGTCGAATCTGTGTAACAGTGTGTCGTGTCTGAGCTGGTCCATGCCTATCAGAAGTGAGTAGTGATATGACTGCCGCAACATCCATCTCAATCCAGATGTGAGAAGAGAGCTGAGTAGCCAACTGGAGACCCTGAGCAAGTGCCTGTAATTCAGCATCAAAGCTAGAAATAGCTGAAAAGGGGGCACAGAAAGCAACAACAAGACTGCTGGTGTGGTCTCTGACCAGTCCACCACCGGCAGCCATTTGGAGATCCTTGTCAAATGACCCGTCCGTGTTCAGCTTCAGCCAGGGAGCTTCACAAGAGAGCCATCTAACCATACGGGAAGTCAGAGAGCGTCTCGGAGAGTCGGAACAAGGCATGAAGTTGACCAGAGGTCTACAACCTGCCCAATGAGAAGCCTGAAGTTTCTTTGATGCAACCAAGAGTTGTAGATGATGGGTAACCTGCCAAATCACATTAGAAGAGTGAAAAGGAATGCCACGGTGTTTGTGACTATTCCTCTCAGTCCAAATAAACCACAAGATCAAGCAAGGAACAAGAAAACTAATATGCATCGGAGCAGCATGTGAGAAAGAACTACGCCAAGAGGTAAGAGTGTGTGCAATGGTGGAATGAGTGTGTGCAGGTGCAAAAGGAAACCAGTGAGCAAAAGATGTCCAAATAGATCTTGCAACCTCACTCCAGAGAAACACATGTTCAATAGATTCAATCTGTGTTTTTTTACAACAACCACAAGCAGACGCCAAAGAAATACCCCTAGATTGAATTTTTACATCAACAGGAATACGATCACGCAAGAGACGCCAAAGGAAAACAGAGCTAGTAGGAGTAAGACAAGAATGCCAAATATCACCGAAGAGAGAGTTAGATGGAACTCGGTGTCGAACCTGCTCCCAAGCAGAGGCAAGGGAAAACTCACTACAAGCTGTGTCAAAGTCCACCGCGCAACATCCCTTTCACCCCACATCACCGGCAAAGAGCTCACAATATCAACAAGGTTCACAGGAATATTAACACGAGTAAAAGCAGCATGTAAGGCATTCAAATTCCACATATTATTCACAAAAAAATCAAAGACATCACGGTCACCCAATCGTAGATTACTACCCAAAGAAAAGAGTGGGGTGTCACCATACCAGATATCATCCCAGAAACTGATTTTACCTTCGCCCAACGACCATCTCATGAACTGTTAAGCTTTCATACCATCACGGAGAAGTCGCCACCAGGGTCTACTATCATGGTAAGAGTATTGCATCCTGTAAGGCTGAAGACGCCCACGATGACAGTACTTCGCTATAAGAAACTTAGCCCAGAGAGAATCTTGTGCCCGGAACCTCCACCACAACTTCCAGCTGAAGGCAGTGACCAAATCCTGAAATCTTCTAATGCCAAGGCCGCCTTCCTTCTCAGGCAAGCAAATATCCTTCCAAGAGACCCAGTGAATTTTTCGAGCTTCTCCAATTCTACCCCAAAAGAACCGATCAATCATCTGTTGGAGCTTGTTAAGGAATGTATCCGGTGGCTCCATAACTTGAAGGATATGAAGAGGCATAGTGGCCAGAGTGCTCTTGATCAAAGCGAACCTGCCCCCAAAATAAAGGTGCCGATGTGACCAACTGTGAATGCGGTTGGTCAGTTTCTGCCTGAGGTCAAGGAAGAGAGAGACCTTGACAAAACCACGGTAAATCGGAAATCCAAGGTAGATGAAGGGAAGGGAGCCATGACTGAAACCACTCAACCTTTCAATCTACCCCTGCCAATCTTGAACAAATTTGTGAAACAGGAAGAAATTACTCTTTCCATGGTTAATTTTTTGTCCCGAGACATCAACATAATGATCCAAGCACTGAAGAAGCCGATTCACAGAGCAAGGACTACTCTGGGAGAAGATGATGATGTCATCTGCATAGGAGAGATGCGAGACTGGGAAGCCATGTTTCCGGGTATGGAACTGCATATCAAGATCCGAGAGAATGAGCTTGTCTAAGATCCTGGACAAATAATCAGAAGCAATGACAAACAACGAGGGAGAGAGAGGATCTCCCTGTCGAAGCCCCCGATAAGACTGAAAGAAGCCAGCAGAGGTGTCGTTGACCAGAACAGAGAACCAGCAGTGACTGATACATCTACGAATCATATCAGTCCATTGATCAGGGAAACCCATGTGGCTAAGAGCACTCAAGAGAAAGGGCCATTGGACACGATCATAAGCCTTAGCCATATCCAACTTGAGAGCAAGATTTGGAGTCGGTTTACAAACGTCCAAGTCAAAGATCAATTCTTGAGCAAGCATAGCGTTGTCGCTAAGCAATCTTCCTTTAACAAATCCACTTTGGTTAGGGGAGATAATGCACGGGAGAAGAGGTGCCAACCTAGAAGTCAGGAGTTTGCTAATAATCTTGTTGGTAACATTGCAGAGACTAATCGGCCTGAAATCCGCCCAAGTATCTGGATTAACTTTTTTGGCAAGTAAAATGATAGTGGTAGCAGTGAAACTCCGTGGCATATGACCGCCTCTAAAGAAATCCAACACAGCTGCACAAACATCCTCACAAATAAAATCCCAGCAGTGCTGAAAGAACAAGGAAGAGAAACCATCAGGCCCTGCACAACTGTTTCCATCGATGCTGAACACTGCTGCTCTGATCTCGAGGGGATCCGGCAAGGCAATGAGGCTATCAATATTGAATGAAGCTGGGATAGTCTCAAGGAAACTAAAATCCGGAGTCCCAAGATTGACCAAGTGGGTGGAAAGAAGGTCCTTGAAGAACTCTCAGCAGTGAGAATCCGACCACCACTCTGAATCTGATGGATGCGAGACTTAATTCTTTTTTGTTTCACCCAACCGTGAAAGAATTTAATGTTTCTTTCACCCTCAGCAATCCATCTGACTGCAGCTTTTTGTCTCCAAAAATCTTCTTCCATTCGAAGTCTACCAGCATAAAGAGCAATACATTTGTGGAGCTCAGTGCGATTATCAGGAGAAGAATGGGAATCAAAAGCAGTTTGGGCATTAGATACATCTGTCCACGCAGATAGGGCCCGATCGTGAATATTCCCAAAGACCTGGCAGTTCCAGATCCGAAGAAACTTTTTAGTGCGTGTGAGTTTAAGTTGCAGATTGAACATACCCTGAAATCCAGTTGGCTCAGACCACACTCTCTTCATATCCTCCCTAAAACAATGGTGGCGAACCCACATATTCTGGAATCTGAACGGAGATCTCGTAATAATAAGGGAAAGCTGACAAATGACAAGAAGAGGTCCATGATTAGAGAAGACCCTGGGGAGATGCTCAACTTTCATGGAGGGGAAGATAGAAGACCAAAATTCACCAATCAGAATACAGTCAAGTCTTTCTTTCAATCCAGAACTCTCTCTTTCCCAAGTGAAGAGGGGGCCCGAAAAACCAGGATCAATAAGTTGATAATCGGTAATAGTCTCGAAAAAGTCCATGATCTCAGAGTGCCTGTTAGTAGAACTCCCAATACGCTCATCTTCACTCAGAAAAATGTTAAAATCTCCTCCCACAATCCAGGGTTTACCATCAACATCGATAGAAAGTGATCTGAGCTTATCCCAGAGAGGATATATGTCTTGTCTGGAGCACTTCGCATACACCACAGAGACAAAAATAGGTTGAGATAGAATGCCTCCAGAAATTTGAAGGTGAAGAACCTGTTCAGAGTCATCAATCACTTCCACGGAGAGTTGATGATCACAAAAAAACCAAATCTTGTTGATGCAGTTGGAGGAAACCAAAGGAAGACCCAGCCTGCGGCTTAAGAAATTGACATCTGGCTCTGCAACCATAGGTTCATAGATTGCAACCATGGAGAGTTTGTGAAGCTGAATTAAACTGTGAAGATGGCGCAGGGTAGCATCATTACCCAAACCCTGCGCATTCCAGAAGAGAAGGTTAACATTCATTTAAGGTGAATCCCAACAGTGGGAGCCTTTGGGGTGCCTGATGCACATGAAATGGAGTCGCGCTGCAAGGAAGAGTCCGGGATATCTTCAATCATTGAAACATTGATATTCTCATCAGTTTCCATAATATTCATATCATCAACAGGGGCATGGGTATGAGAGGTTTTTTATGGTTCTTCTTCTCTTGAAAGGCAATCAAACCGGTTGGAGAGAGGCTGCTTTCTATTTTTGCTGACCTTTGGACTGAGTGGTCTAGGTGGAGGTGTTTCTTTTCTTGCAAGAAAGCTAGAGGAGCTGTCCAAGTTGTCAGAATGGGGTAAGGAGGCTGCTTTAGGAATGCTGCTACTACCACCCTGATTTCTTTTCCTCCATTTTGTTTCATTTTTTCCCCTTCTTTTTTCTTTGTGGGGACTGGAACAAATCCATTTTAAGTTAGGCATATTGAATGTCCTGAGACGACAAAATCAAATCGAGCGCGCTCAATATTCCAAATTCATGCGACTCGAACGGGCATAATGACCCCTCCGAATCGGTATCGGTCGTTCTACCACATTTGGTATCTCAAATAAGAATAAACCCGATGGGCTAAATCTGATGCTCCGAGTCGATTTAATTCGAATGAGCGTATCCGCTCCGAATTCTTATAATTTGGATTAGCATATTCAATGCTCAAAATCCATATAATTCGAATGAGCGTATCCGCTCCGAATTCTTATAATTTGGATTAGCATATTCAATGCTCAAAACCCATATAATTCGAATGAGCGTATCCGCTCTGAATTCTTGTAATTTGGATGAGCATACTCAATGCTCTAAATCCATATAATTCGAATGAGCGTATCCGCTCCGAATTCTTGTAATTTGGATGAGCATACTCAATGCTCTAAAGCCATACAACTCAAGTGAGTGAATTCCATACTCTGACTCCGAAATCTATATATATATATGTATTTTAAGTAACCAAATCCAATGGTCCAAATTTACATAACTCGAGCAAGCATATCAAATATTTCACAAAATACAAGTTGATTAGGCAGATTTGATGCTATGAAACGACTTGGTCGAACGGTATTAACCCTTCTAACTGTAACAACTCGAATGAGTATTCACTGCTCCAAGGCAGTACGACTCGAATCAATGAATTTAGAAATCCAAAATTGAAAATTATCTCCCCAAATGACCAAGGGTGTTGAAACTTGCCTAAGCGAATTTATTACCCCAAGTTGATAAATTATAAGAAAATTTACTAACTCAACGGGCAAGAACATTCGAACCAAATTGATTCTCTAATTAGAAGTTAAAAATAAATTCTAACGAGCTAAATCATGAAATTCAGCTTCGTAGAAACAAACTGTAGTTCCAACGAAGCTGGGGGGGCTGTTGTTGTACCCTTAAAACGTTTAACCCAAATATTGAAAGGCTTTCCATCATAAAAGTAATTATGGTTCAACTTATGAGCAGGAGAGAGGTGGTTCGACCACCATAAAGCTACCGACTGAGGAGAGAGGTGATTCGAGGGCCTTAGAGCCGATTTCCTTACACATTCCAATCCGGAATAAGATGCAACTCAATCAACTGGAAATCCGCTTTATGAAGAGCAGAAATCACGGAACGAATAAATCATGAAGGCGAAATTGAGGTGATTCAGCCTCTATTTGGAAAGGAGCAATCTCCTCCATGATCTGATGACTTACCTTATAAATAAAAGTTCTTCACATATAAATAGGAGAAGAAATCATTTGTAAAGGAGTTGGACTTTCAAAAGGAAAAATAATATAATTCTCGTTATTCTCTGTAATTCTCTGATTTATTACATTATTTAGTATTCTTTCGAATTTAATAATTTCTACGAACAACAAGTTTAAAAATGATATTAGTTATTTTATGATTTAAAAATGTGACTAGTCTATTTAAAAGAATATAAAAAATGTTCTTGAATTGAAAAAATGATCTAATAGATTGTTAGTTATTTTATTACAAATAGATTGTGAAATTCTTAGTGGTGAGTCTGGTTAAAAAAATTAAAGAGAATTATAAGGTTATCTGTAAATGATAGTTATGCATTTTGCTTCTTTATTTTTATCTAAGATTTATTTATTGATGAATATAATCAACATTTGCATGATTTCAAGTAAAAGAATATGGATTTTTTTGGAATTTATAGTTTTTGAACAACTTGTAATTAAAGATTATATAAGCCATATTTTATATTTATATTATATTTATTAATTTTTTTACATTTAATTATAAACATAAAGTTAGCATCTATACTCATCGCATAGGATCTCAAAATTACATTGCCCACCCCGTCTGTCAGCAAATGTCTGTTCTGTCAATTATATATCTAGCGGAGATATTTGTTTATTTTACAAACTTCCAAGTTTGAACCTATTCTCAAATTTATCCCATATTTTCACTTTAAATGCATTTACATTTAATAAGATTTCGAAAACAGATCATTCCTCGCAGAATGATGGAAATTCTTTTTCCACATCTATCCTGATGAAAATAGAAGAAAAAAATGACATTGGAAATTATTGTTTTTGAATTTGTTAACCTCCTCCATTAGTATCATATATAATCTATTACTTGATGAAATAAACTTAGAAGGAAAATTATAAAATCAAACTCCACAACATGACATGAAAATAAGATTGTTTTTTAATTTGTCACCCACCATTGTATTACTTGATGAAATAAACATATAAGGAAGATTACAAAATCAAACTCCACTACAACAAAATATGGTCGACTTTGCTATCATCACTATCCAGTTCCTTGTCAACATCATCCATCATAATATAATCCCTTCATAAGCCGCGTTTGGATGCTGCACAAATGAATTTCCTCATTCTTCCCAGTCTTCATTCATCCCACCTGATTCGTTTTTCAATTTTTGTGGATTTGCAACCTTGGAAAATGTTATTTCAAGCTTTCCTAATTCCAAATGGAAAAAAAAAATATAAGAATAATAAAATTATAAATTTTGTTGTTAATGTTATTTAGGTGGAGTCAGGTTCAATAACCAGGATTTCTTGTCATGTGGGGTTTCATAGCTTTTGGTGGCAATCACTCTCCACAAATTGTCTACTGAAATTAATTGACAAGTGAAAGAAACGATGAAGTATAATAAATAAACTCTCATTTTAAAATTGATAGCGCTATGTAACAGCCATTAAATCAAATCATTTTCCAAAGCAGAAAAACTTGAATCCAAACCACAACAAAAATATTCCAATCCAAACAAACATGGCACTAGCTGCTCATATATTTATTTATTTTAGGAAACGATAAGTCACTTTGACACACTCCCTCTCTCTCTCTCATCAAACTCTTACTCAACCATGCAAGCTCTCTCTCTCTAAGATAGACCGTGGTCCCACCACACCATCAACACAGTCGCGCCAACTTTCCCACACCGCCAATGTCAACCGTACCCGACTGCGAGGAGTACCTCCTTCCCACCACCACCGCCTCCACCCCAAGGTGCCGGCGGTTGCCGAATTTCGAATGGAAAGGCGCGAGGCCAATCCCCCTCTTGAGCTGCATCGCGGTGGGGCTGATTTTCCGGTTCGCGGTGCCGAAACCAGACGCGGTGAGCGAAAAGGGGTGGTCCCTCCTGGCAATCTTCGTCGCCACCATCGCGGGGCTCATCCTCAGCCCCCTCCCGGTAGGCGCGTGGGCGTTGGTGTGCCTGACGGCGACGGTGGTGAGCAAGACGCTGGGGTTCGCGGCAGCGTTCGCGGCGTACACGGACGAGGTGACGTGGCTGATCGTGACGGCGTTCTTCCTGTCGAAGGGGTTCGTGAAGACGGGGCTGGGCGACCGGATCGCCATGGTGTTGGTGAGGTTGCTGGGGAAGCGCACGTTGGGACTGTCGTACGGCCTCGTTTTGGGGGAGTTGGCGATCTCGCCGGGAATGCCCAGCAACACGGCCAGGGCCGGCGGCATTTTCTTGCCGATTATTAGGTGCCTGGCTCTCGGATCTCAGAGTAAACCCAACGATCCCACTGCCAGAAGGCTCGGAGCTTTTCTAATTCAAGCCCAGAATCAGGTTCAACACCCACCCCATCTCAAACTTATTTCTGTTTTCAATGCAAATGCAAATACTTCACCTTTTACTAAATTATTTTACAATTTCTTAACTATGCATGCAGTAAATTTAGTAGCAGTACTCTGTTTTTATCAATTCAAATCACATTTGATATCATGAATGATATCATTGAATTCGAATCAATCAAGTGGTATTATGATACTTAGTATAGCCTAAGTTTAGTGTTGCATGCCTTATATATATGCTCATTATTATTATTATTATTATTATTATTACTCCCTCTCTCTCCCTTTTAATTAGTCCACTTGGAAGTGGGCACAATAACCAATATTGTAAGAGATAGAGGAAATTAGTATTTTATTAGTGAGTGTGTAATAATTTTCTTTTTTAGGTAAGTGGACAATTAAATGGGACGACGAAAAAGGAAGGATGGACAATTGAAGTGGGAGGGAAGTGGGAGGGAGGGAGTATTAATTTTCTTATATAGATGACCTGCTTTTAGTGGGCTGGGCTTTAAAATGTTTGTTACAACCAATGTTTTCTATCTTTAATTTCGAAACATTACAGATAAAGTTTTTATATAGAAACAAAACACTTCAGAATATAATGTCAAGTAGATAAAAAACTACAGAAAAATAAAAATAATAAAAAAACACCGTGTTTGGAGTATTAATGTGGTCAGTTAGATTTTAAGAATTAAGTGAGTTTCACATTTAAGAAAAGCACCATGAATATTTAGGTGAAAATAATTTAAAGATTCGGAGAGCTTAGTTGTATATATTTGAAAAAAATATATACATAAATATAATCGATTAAAAAAGGTGGAGTAATTTTTATGCATGAAGCATCTTGAAAAACAGAGCAACAACAACACAGGCGCTATGTTCCTAACCGCAGCAGCTCAAAACATATTGTGCTTACAACTAGCTGAAAGCGTTGGGGTGAAGATTACAGACCGATGGCTGACTTGGTTTAAAGCGGCGTCTATTCCTGCTCTAGTCGCACTTTTAGCCACTCCGGCAGCCATGTTTATGATATATCCTCCTGAAATAAAGACCACCCAAGATGCTCCAGCAATGGCCAGACAAAAACTGGAGGCAATGGGGCCTATCAAAAGGGATGAGTGGATCATGATGGCAACTTTGTTGCTCACAATCTCTTTATGGATTGCAGGGTGAGTACGTAGGTTCAAATTCATGCATGCTGGAGTTCATCAATATGCCTACTTCTAAGCTAATGCATGTGTGTACGTACTGTGTAGAGATGCGTTGAACATGAAGAGTGTTGTGGCTGCAATGATAGGTCTGTCGGTGCTTCTGCTGTCTGGTGTGCTTAAATGGGATGACTGCTTGAGTGAGAAGCAAGCATGGGACACTTTGGCTTGGTTTGGAGCTCTTGTAGGGATGGCAACTCAGCTATCTGTTCTTGGAGTTATACCCTGGATATCTAACTTGGTCGCCCACTTTCTAAAATCTATCTCTTTGAATTGGTTTCAAGCATTCACCATTCTTCAGCTCTCCTATTTCTTCATCCATTACTTGTTTGCTAGCCAAACCGCGCACGTTGGAGCATTGTACTCCGCCTTTCTTGGAATGCAGTTGGCCTCCGATGTTCCACCACAGCTGGCTGCATTGGTGTTGTCATATAATTCAAATCTCTATGGTGCAATCACACATTACAGCAGTGGCCAAGCTGCAATCTACTTTGGAGGTATAATGCTTGTTTCTTCAACATCACATTTATTATTCTTTTAATTTTATCTGTTAATTGACATGATTTTGCATTGGTGTTGCAGCTGGATATGTAGACCTTCGTGAGGTTTTTGTTTTGGGCATAACAATGGCTTTAATCCAGCTTGGGATATGGGGTTTGGTTGGAGCAGCGTGGTGGAAGTTTTTAGGCCTTTATTGAGCTCCAAACCAAATGTGGAGGTCCCCTTTCTTTCTTTGTTAGCTTTCATCCAATACACATAAATAAATAAATAAATAATGAAATAATAAATGTAGCGTAAACTTGAACTTCATTCTATAGAATCTAATCTTTAGTGTATATTACATTTATGCGTGCGTGTACATATACATCTGCCTGTTGGAATCATGTTGTTTGTAAAAAAAAAATAGTCATCTGATTTAGAGAAACAAAGTTATATTTCACATCAAGTATACGTGCAATTTATAAGTCCAATAAATTAATTAATCGATTGGGGCAGTTCATCCCGTATTCTACTTTCTTGAAATTGTATGTATTGTTGAGCTACAGTTCCTACAAGCATTGTAATTGGAGTTCAACCTTCCTGTTCTAATCAATTAAGATTTGTGATGCAGTTTCAATCTTATGCTTTGTTGGAAAATAATGTTGAATTTTTATTGATATAAATTGTTAACACAACATTATTAGTATGAAACTTTTTGAGAGAGATTCAAAAATAAGACTTGATCAACTTAAAATAAGTTACAAATTACATGGATTGAACTCCAAAAACGAGTTACATATTTTTCAATTTGAGTTTTGGCAGAGGAAAGATCACTAACTTTTGTAAAGGTCGAACTTCGAAGTCGGCGCATAACTGGAGAGCAGCCAGCGGCGGGTGCACTTGGGGTGGGCTCCAGCCCCCCCTAAATTTTTTCTTTTTTTAAATTTTTGTGTATCAAAATTTTAAAATTTTATAATATAGTCCCCTTATTTTCGGATTTTTATAAAGACGAAGGGGTGGAAATAAAGAAAGATTATAATATTTTTACTAATTTTAGTATATATTCTTTTACGAAGTAGTTTTTATAGTATGTAATTCTTTTAATATGTATACCAGATTTATACCCGTGCGCGTTGCGCAAACATATGTTCTTCATAATAATATATAAATAATTTAATTTAAAATATTATAATAATAATAATGTTATATATTTTATAGAATAATAACTTATGTTTCAGTGAATATATTATTTTAGTTCGCTTAAAATAATACTAATTACATATTGTATAAAAATCTATAAAAAAATACGTACTAAACTTGTCTAATAAATTATCATCACATATGTTATTCATTAGGAGTTGTACTCAAAATAAAAGTATTTAAATTTATACTCCTAACATTATCAACTTTACAAACATAACATAATGCTTACAAAATTATAATTTAACTCACAATATTTGTCTATATTTTTAATTTAATATATTACACCGAAAATTATAGTTTAACTTCTAAGTTAGTTCATTTTATCGACTCAATGTCTAACATTTATAAAATTATAAATGTTAGGTTCTTATAAAATAAAATAAATATTATAAATTAAATTCATTGATTACTATAAATAATATGAGTTTAGAAATTAAAATAATAAAATGAGAATTTTAATATTCAAATTACATTGCAAATATGTTTGTTTTATCGTTTGTTTCAAATAATTTTGCAATTTAAAAACTCTAAAGTTAATTTGCTAAATAGTTGCATTTATGCAATGTTTTTAATAATTTTGTAAAACTAAATTATATATATTGATATATTTTAATCATAATTGTAGAAATAATATTAATTTATTTAATAATTTTTTAATATGTTCCACTTTTCAAAAAAATTGGAGGGAAAAGCTGGAACTCTTTTAGTTTATTATATAGATTTTATAAAGTATTTCTAGTATATGTATTTTTTGTACATATTATAATTATTATAAAATAACATTCTTACTCTATTGTTTAGTTTTTTTTTTTTCCAACTTAAAAATACAATGGAGCCCCCCTATACATAATTTCTGGATCCGCCCTAAGAGCAGCACTACTTATAAATTCAAACAATTGAACTTATTGTTTTATGTCCGCTGTTTTTTCCTTTTTCTTATTTTAGCTAAATCCTATATCACACCGTCTAAATTTCTCTTATTTTCTACTTCAAAACTTCCTCTTAATCTACTGAAAAACACCTCTGTTGGGGATCTACACGTCTTGCCTCCTCACTCTTCTTCACTTGTCAACCTTCACTGCATCGTCACCTCTCCATCGGTTTAATTCTATCATTGTCGTTGATGTTTCTCGTGATAGTGCTCGTCACTTAGCCCAAGTTGTTGCTCCGGTGGCACCCCGTAGTCGTCTATCACTTTCCGGAATCGTCCCATCTGTATTCACCTGCACACAAGAAAGCAAGAAAAGGGGAGGGAGAGTTAACTCGGCTCAAGACCTACCTGCTGCCCTCCAGTCACTACTACTGCACCACCGGACCAACACCATCACCCACTACAACTGAGCACCACCACACACCAAGTGTTGCCACCACCGCAATCTTCTGGCCGCGTTGGAAGCGCCACGCCCGAGGAGAAGGCTTGACAGGAAACACACTAAGAAGGGGGGGTGTCCATCTCGATCAAAAGGGGGCTGCACCCTAACAAAAGGAGGTGAGAAACCGCTGCCACAACATCGCCTTTTGGCTGCACCGGAGGTGCCACGCCAAGGAGGGGTCACCAGCGACGAGGGTTGATATCAATGGGGGAGAGGGCTGCGTCATTCTGATTTTTCTCTGCTCACTCACGCAGCTACTTCTCTCAAAATTGGGAAAAGGGATTCAAAATGGGGTGGGATTGGGTGTTGGGCCAAAGAACAAATGGGCTCACCAAAATGGGCCAAAAAACCACAACAACCTCGAATGATACCTTCTATATTATTAAGCATCTTAATCATCATAAATCTCATTCCAATCATCTTGCATGACTTATTGTTATCTAGCAAAATAATCGAGTTTTCTATCTTCTTGTAATGATTGAATCTTAATTCATTCGGTATCATGTGGAATATAATCCAAAGCTTTCCTTCAAAATCACCAATGTCTCTCCAGATAAATATTCCTGCTTCGCGATAAGTACATCTGCTTGTTGCTTGTGTTCCTTCTGCCACTCCTAACAATTCGTTTTAAGATATCCCTCCTTGTAGAAATAGCACCCCTTTGACCTCGACCTTGAATTCACCCTATTCTTATAGAAATTCATCATCTCTTGCCTTCCTCAAGCCAACAAGCCTTCTCCATTAGGTTTCTCTCGATCCTTGTTCTTCTCATTCAACTCTTTCGTGTTAAGCGTGGATTGAACCTCATTTAGGATGAATGACTCTCTTTCATATAACAAGGCTTACTTGAAAAGAATTACTCTGTGGCAGAGTACTCATCAGCATCAACGTGATCCTCATCATTTACTGTTACCTTGATATTTGTTAGATCTAGTGTCAATTTATTGAACTGATTGAGTTGCTCGTTGATCGATTTACCCTCTTGTAGTAATATAAACTTGTTTAAGATAGAGTCAATTTGGGTGGGACTTAATTACATATAAGGATTCAAGTTTGGTCCATATTGCTTCCAGGCCTTCTTCTCTTTTGACGCCTTCTTCAATACTGTGTCTCTGAGTCTCAAAATCAGAGCACTGTGAACTTTTCGCCATCGTGTTTTTCTTATATTGCTCTGTCATCGTGCTGGGCAACTTAGCCTCTACTTTCAAGGTGTTTGCTAGAACTTGTTGCACCAGCAAGGCATGCATCTTCCACAGCCTGAAATCATATGAACCCATGAAATGTTCCACCCCGAACTTTGTTGAACCCATTGCATTCCTTTGATCCACGTCCAATGCACCAATTTGTTATGAATTGAAGCGAATGCATACACAAATAAAAAATATAACACAACAATTTATAGTGATTGAGTGTAAGATCTACATTGACTCTTCAACTTTTTTGGTGATAAAGGTTATTGTGGTGGAGATAATACAAAGCACACAACAAAATACAATGATGAGAATATTTATGAGAAAAAATCCTAAATATATAAGAAAGATCTATCCGGATAAAAATATTTCATATCTTAATTTATCCACAAATAAATTAGTACATAATATTTGATATGGATAACTCATACAAAACAATGAAACTCAATACATTAAATATTTTCCAATACACATTAATTACTCCATTGTTCTCGAGATTCTTGACCTCAATCTAATTGCTCCTGGTTTACTCGACTTGCAAGACTCTATTGAGAATTTGAGACTATAGTTTTGCGCATTCTTTTCTCCATACACTCCAATTCCCATTCTTGAACTGCTCAACCCTATTAAAAATCAGATCCCTCTCAGCCTCCAAACCTTTCCATTTTCTAAAGGTCTTGTCAAAACCCGGCTTTCCTGGGTTTCTTAAGAGATCATATAGTTTGGTATTTCAATCGCCACAGTTCCCAATTTCGCCACTCGCTTCGATAAATAATAGCTTCACCCTGAAGGACCCTCGACCGTCGTACCCAAAGCCTCAATCCTCGGCAACGCAACAAAACCCATTTCTGCGGCTGAACCTTGAGTTCACGAACAAAAAATCTCATTTTTAGGAATTTTTAATTGAATTGTAATATTAAAGGGAAAATATGCAAATTTATCCCGAACTTTGAATAAGTTCCCAATTTTATCCCAAACTTTTAAATATAACAATTTCAGGCTTAAACTTTGAATAAGTTCCCAATTTTATCCCAAACTTTTAAATATAACAAATTTAACCTAAAATTTGAATTTTTTCCCACCTCTCAATATTAAAACATCGAAAATCTTACATGGACACAAATAATTATATGTCATGTACAAAAACTATATACGGACATTACTCTTCCATGTCATTCCATGACTTTCATGAATTTATTAAGAATAAGGAATTTTAGAGTAATATATTTTATAAAATTCATGCTATCTTTATTAAATATAGCTGATAAATTATTAATATATGACTTGATTTTATGTCTTTAGTCGCTTTAATATTAAAAATAAATATATTGAAATTATAATCTTAGATCTTATTTTAAAAAAAGTTGTTCACGAAAATGACATTATTTTAAAAAATTATCTTAATTTGAAAGTAGAAATATAGTTTAGATTAATATAGTATGATATGTAAATATGTGTGTCCACGTAAGATTTTTGATGTTTAAATAATAACAGTGGGAAGAAAATTGGGAACTCATATAAAGTTTAGGCCGAAATTGTTATATTTAAAAGTTTAGGATAAAATTGGGAACTCATTCAAAGTTTAAGACTGAAATTGTTATATTAAAAAGTTTGGGATAAAATTGGGAATTCAATCAAAGTTTGGGATATATTTGTATATTTTCCCAATATTAAATTAGATGTTCTGTTTAAACTTGGATCTCTTCATCCAATTTAATGTTAAGTTTACAATATTAGACTATAATTTATTTATTTTTCCAATTTTTAGACATATTTTGAGAACTGTGTTATTTAAAGTAGATGTAATCAATTTTAGCAACTTTCTATTAGTTAAAAATATGCATAAAATAAAAAATTATAAGGTCGCGTACGTTAAACAAAATAAATTTAGACATATTGATACGTGGTGAAATTAAATTGTAACAATGTAGAATTAATAGTGGAATTAAATGGTGATTATTATTACACCAATTGTAGGCATATTAATTGTGATTATTGAAACATTTTTGTATAGATTAAAAAAAACTCATTTAGAACTTCAATATCTAAGTGAGTAGGCTTTCTTGTCAACTTGCCCCCAAATTTGCAAAGATCAAAGGGCATCTTGACTGATAGAAAATATAATGTTCGCCTAAAATGATATAAACAAATTACAAGATATGCATGAATCTTTCATGCATATCTAAATTATATCTATACTTTATCATCCCCTCAAGTGAGATGTCGAAACTTGAAAGACTCGAAACTTGTCCCAAAAATAAGTAAAGAGCGAACGCACTAAAGACTTTGTGAAGACATGCGCGACTTGCCAGTCAGATGGAAAGAATTAAGTCGATAATTGATTTGCCTGAACAAGTTCACGAACAAAGTGATAGTTGATGTCGATGTGCTTTGCGCGCTTATGTGCCACGGGGTTTTGAGTCATGAAAACAGAACTTTTGTTGTCACAATAGAGTACAGGCGGATGAGGAAGCTGGATATGTAGTTCACGTAGAAGAGAGCGAATCCAAAGCACTTCAGCAGCGGCGTGAGCGATGGTGCAATATTCGGACTCGCAGCTCGAGCGAGCGATGGTCGGTTGCTTCTTAGCACTCCAAGATACCAAGTTTCCAGCCAAAAAGATTGTGTGGCCGTATGTAGAATGGCATGAGTCAGTACATCACGCCCAATCGGCGTCGGAATATGCGACGAGGTCGCAAGACGAGTGGCGAGAAAACATGAGGCCGTGTGACAAAGTACCCTTGACGTATCTCATGATGCGTTTGACAACCTGAAAATGATCAACAGTAGGAGCATGCAAAAATTGACTTACATGATTAACGGTGAATGCAATATCAGGACGCGTGATGGTGAGATACTGTAAGGCACCTTCAACCGAACGATAAGCCGTAATATCAACATAAGGATCACCGTGAGTTGCAAGAGCAAGGCCAGCCAGAAGTGGAATCGAAGCAGGCTTCGCATCGAGGAGGTCGAACCGAGTAAGAATATTCTTAGCACACTTAGCCTGAGAAAGGAAAAAACTGTCATCCATATATGTAACTTCCAGACCAAGAAAATAGCTTAAGCAACCCATATCCTTAATCGCAAATTCACTATTCATACGATTAACAAAGGCCGAGATATGAGAATAGTTGTTGTTAGTAAGAATAATATCATCCACATAAAACAATAAAAATAGAATAGTAGCGCTGCGAGAAAAGATAAATAGAGAGGTGTCCGCACGACTACAGATAAAACCTAAAGAAACGCGAGAGATAAATAGAGAGGTGTCCGCACGACTACATATAAAACCTAAAGAAACCAAGAAGTCACTCAAACGCTGAAACCACGCGCGAGGGGCTTGTTTGAGACCATATAAAGCCTTAGAAAGTCGACACACATGATTGGGAAATAGTGGATCGACGAATCCAGGAGGCTACTCCATATAAACCGGTGTCAACGGAACACCATTTAGAAAAGCATTCTTTACGTCGAGCTGATGCAAAGACCAGCCATGATGAACCGCAAGAGATAAAACAATACGAATAGTTGCAGCTTTGACGACGGGGCTGAAAGTATGAGAGAAGTCCAAGCCAGGAATCTGAGAGAAACCCTGAGCCACAAGACGTACTTTGTGACATTCAATGGAACCATCAGACCGAAACTTTGTGCGGAAGACCCATTTAGATCCCACGATATTGGCGTCGGGTGGTTTAGGCACTAGAGTCCATATCTTGTTTGCACGTAGAGCATTCATTTCCTCACTCATAGCAGCAAGCCATTGAGGGTGTTTTGCAGCGGATTTATACCCCTTCGGCTCAGAGGAAGTAAGCAAAGCATGATGTAGAGTAGTCGAAGCATAATAAGCAAGGTGTCTTGGTTTGAAAATAACTGCTCTTCCCTGTGTAACCATAGGATGAACAGCGGGCTGTACAGGAGACGGTGGCTCATGCGGAGAAGGCGGTGTCGGCAGAGCAGGCTGCGGTGCGGCAGCAGCCAGATGTCGAACATCAAGTTCTGCCATAGGACATATCGAGCATGGCTGCCTGGATGCGGAAGAATCAGTCGATGGCGGAGCTGGGGCCGGAGGGGAAGGTAACGGCAAAGAAATAATCTTTCGCTCCAAGAACGTCGAGATGTCCAACCGAGATACTAGGGCAGGCCTAGAAGAATCTGCCAAAGGAAAACACATATCATCAAAACGCGCATGGCGAGTAACATAATTCTGAGCCGTGGAAGGGTCAAGGCAACGAAATCCTTTATGCATCGACGAAAAACCAAGGAAAATTCAGGGAATGCTGCGATGCGAGAACTTGTTTACTGCATAATCCCGGAGACAGGGATACACACAACAACCAAATGGGTGAAAGTGAGTGTAGTTTGGAACATAATCGAAAATAACTTCCAAGTGAGACTTGTCGTCGAGGATGGTGGATGGAAGGAAATTAATAACATACGTAGTTGTACACAAAGCATCCCCAGTGTGTGAGAGGTAAATGCGACTGAAATAGCAAAGTAAGACCTGTCTCCGTGATGTGTCGATGTTTACGCTCGGCACACCCATTCTGAGATGGAGTGTATGGACAGGAGAGCTGATGTAGAATCCCTTTGGACCGAAAAAAATCGTGTACAACAATATTAGTAAACTCAGTTCCACCATCACTCTGAAAACGTTTAATGGTTATAGAAAATTGATTTTCAACCAGGGCAGTAAACTGATGGATTTATATACTGAAAGCATTATGATTGGTATATTATGTACAAGGTCGATTGGTTAATATACTGGGAATCTTAAAAGTTGTATGTTCATCTCCTGTCTGAATTAACAAACATGTGTCACAAAGGCAATTATCCTCTTATCTCGTCGATAGGGAGATCATATGGTGTGTAGTAGATCACGGAAGATCATATGGATCGTTTGACCTAGCGAGATATAAATGGTTATCACAGCTGAGACAGTTCCAGGATAAACTGTCGGTGTAGGCTACAGCATACGCGGTAATAAGCATCTTATCTTGGATGGCTTGGTATTCTGGTGTGGGGCACACATTGATAAGGACCTAAGTTGAGATCGATTCTTTTATCTGACATTAAAAGAATCCATATATCTATGGATTGATGAGATCTTAAACCTAAATGAAGGTACGGAAGTATATGCAGATTGTGTATCACTTTGAGTCGCAGTGAAAGGCTCTAGTTGAGCTTGTATATATGTATCTTGGGTGATAGCAGTTTGTGTATGACTGTCTGGTACCGGAACTAGGTAACCACATCCAGTATAGGATGGTGACATTCCCTGAGCAGCTCAAAAGGTTCGTTATGCTAAAGTCCTGCAGGCTTATTAAGTTGAAGCATAAGTGAAAAGGTTTGAGTGGGTTGACTCAAGAATATAAGATGTTAATTAATTAAATAGCTTGTCAGAGCTTAAATTAATTAACAAATGTCTATAACCTTAAATGTGGGGATAAACCGAGCCCATGCAACCCGTTCCTCAAAACGTGGTAGCAAATAGGTAGGACAATATTGATTCTCTGGTGGAATGAATCAATATTAATTAATTAATTATATTCTGGGTTGAATATGGGAATTAATTAATTGATAGTCCTTATTTGCTATTTGCATTCTCGTCGCTGGTCTGGCCCATGAAACTCAAGCCCAATAGAAGTCCAGTATTTTCCTATAAATAAGCCTCAGTTCATCATATCTCAACACACCACAAGGTCGTACGTTGCACACAGCAAAACATATTTTGGGAGCTGTGGTGATCGACTAATCTGAGAAACGAGGAGGAAATTTTGCTTCTCAACCGGGCGAGGAATCTGAAGGGAATCTTCACCAGATATTCGGATTGGAGTTGGGATAAAGATCAGAAGATTAGCTCAGGAGGATCTTCTTTCTTCTCTCCCTCTTTGTTTTCGAAAATATTATATATTTTCATAAGATTTAATTCCTTGATTTGTTAGGAATAAATCTTTGTGCATGGGAAAACAATCGAGGATCAAATCTCTACGCACTCGTTCTTCAGGTTACCACAATTCAGGTATTCCGCATAAACCCCTTATGCATAATCAATTGGAGCATGCTAGGATTAATCATAGGCATAGCAATTTATTTTTGATTTTTCAATTAACGATCCTTGGCAAACGGACTTCGTGATTCAGTTCACGAATCCCTTCAATCGGTATCAGAGCCAGGTTTAATTAATTGGCTCTATCGAAAAAAATAATATTGTCTATGATTTGCATGATAATTATTATTGAATGATTGCATGGGTTTTATGGATTGTATGATTGTGTTTTTTCGTCCTCGTGGTTCTCAGGTTAATCCGCCCTTTGATAAGGATTCGTTTTTCACCCACGAGATAAATCCGTGGTTAGATTTAAATTTCAAATTTTATTAGGATGCAATCCCATGTAATTTTCAATTTTTTAAATTAAATCTGTAAAACGGAGAACGAAGAACACGAAGAACGAATGAAGACCACAAAGAACGAAGGGCCGCGCAACAACGCATGACGGCGCCGGCATGGCAGCATGCCATGCACGGCATCGGCGAGGGCAGGCACGGTGGGATAGCGCGCGGCGGGCGACGACCGGCGGCGGTGGCGATGGCGGCACAAGCGGGCGAAATCCTAGGGTTTTAGCACGATGGTCGTGCGGCCACAGCCAGCCAAGCAGGCGCGGTGGCTCCAGGACGACAGCACGAGGGAGGGCGGAGAGGCTGGGACTACGGTGAGCAACAGTCGGGGCGCAAGGAACGCGCGCGATGCGGCAGAACCCTAGGTTTCTACGCAGCCTCGTGCGCTGTTGCCGGCTGCGCTCTCCTCTCTTTCGGACAATGTCGGCGGGGCAAGGATGGTGCGGCGCAGCTCGTGGTGTGGGTGCGGGCTGGGGGCGGTACTGCGCTGGTGGTTCGCGCGCGGCAGTGACGCAAACCCTAGGGTTTGCGTGCTGTGCATGCATTTCTCGCAGCACGCTTCCTGCGCATTTTTTTGGCGAGTCGTCGTGGCCGACGGTGGAGAAGAAGGAGATCGGCGTGGACGGGCGACGACGGTGCAGGCCGGGGCGGCGGCAGGCGTGCGAGACGACAGGCGGAGGGAGCGGATTGCGGGCTGCGATCGCGCGACGTGCATGCGCGATTCCGGCAATCCTCGCGGCAGCGGTGGTTCGCCGATGGTGGCTCGTCGGGCCGAGTTCTCGTTGGTTATCGGGCTTACAATATTTGCACGGGCCCACGATTTGGTTAACTGGCCCAGTTGTCCCATTTTCTGATGAACCAAATCTTGGAGGCCCAATTTTTCAGAAAATAAATCAGATCACAGTCCAAGTATTGGGAGCCCAGTTTGAAGATCTGTGAAATAATTCCCAATTGTAATAGATAGAATTGTTTCTTAATTTCGTATCATGAGGCCACGAGGACAATTTTTATTTGCTTTGTTATTTGTCTTCGCATGATATATGTGTTTACATTAATTGCGCAGCATATAAGCATGTTGTAGATAATAGGAGCACGTTGACTGTTTTTATTTATAGCTTTAAAGCATGCTATGTGATTTATTTTATGTAATTAATTATAACTATAAATTCGGGGTTCATGTCATGCATGTTAGAATTTTAGCAATGTTATAATTATGGCTACATAAAATAATCTGTGCAATTGAACCTTATGAATTTTAAATTACAAAGCTGATTATTTAATAAGACCTCCACAAAGTGATCCTTTATTGGAAGTGGGTAATTTATTAGGTAAACATCTACATGTGTAGCTTACTTAATTTATGATTCATAAGTTCTAATAGATAGAATTTCTTAAAACAAACATTTAATTCATGTGAGAAGTGGGAGTTCATGGGTAAACGTCTACATGTGTAGCTTGCGTATTGAGTTTTCATAAGTTCTCTAGGGATTGAATTAAATGAGACAGCCTTATTATAAGGGATCAGGTGTGTCCTAGTAGATCCTTATATGGGAGGGTTGGCTTTGGTGGTAAGCTAGCTTAGATGTTATCCAGAGTATAACTCATTTGTGATGTCCCTGCTCAGTAGGATAATATGGTCTTAAGTTAGTCTCCAATTATTAATTCCATTTGTCTAAAGAACCCGGACATGGATTGGAATTAAAGGACTGGAATTGAAAGATGCAGTCTGGTTAAGTGTTTTGTTGTAAACGTCCACATGTGTGGCTTACAATAGTAATACTTAGTCAAATTGGAGGAAACATTAATATTGTTTTATCATCAGGTTTCAATATTTAATTGTTTCAATTGTTTGCGACTATGTTTTAATTTCTGCTTTAATTTATTGTTTTCAGACATGTCTATTGCTCATATCATTAACCTGTTGACATCAAACCCTTTGATTGGTCCGAATTTCCCTGAGTGGAAGTTTTGCTTCATGGAAACACTCTGCACTGCAAAACATGCCCGTGTACTTTATATGGACCCTCTATCTCCCAAGTACTGGAACTGTACTAGTTATGAGCGAGAATTCTATGAAGGATGGAAAGCTTCTGATGAGTTTGCCCACACTCTCATCATGAAGAGTCTGTCTAGAGAATTAAGGCTCAAATACAAGAAGTATCAGTCTACTGTTGAGATATGGAGGGACCTTGTGAAAGTATATGGGAAGGTGAGACGAACTATCAGTTATAATCTTGTAGAGGACCTGGTCTGCAAGAAAATGACTGAAGGGAGTTCGTTGATTCTGCACTTCATTAGTATGATAAGAATTATGAGAAAGTACAGAAAAAGAGGTGGACAAATTAGCAAGCGGGCATAAATAAATATTGTCCTGCACTCTCTATCTGATTCTTATAATGATTTCATCAAGTCTCTCGGTGACAGGCGCGAGTTTCCTCTTTATGGGTTACTTGGGGCCCTGCTGCGAGAAGAATCAGACATGATAGCATCTGAGTTTACTCCAACTTTGTCAGCTTTTGACAAGACAGTTGCTGAAGCAAAAGAAATGCTTAAAAGGTTAGACGAAGTTAATCTGGCAGAAAACATCACCAGGCCATGCAAACGCAAGCAAAGTAAAGTAGATTGTCTAGTGCCTAGCACGGGTAGACAAGGTACGTCATGTGCATTTATAACGGAAACATGTTTAGCATCAATTTCTACCCATTCTTGGGTAGTGGATACTAGAGCTACTGATCATGTTTGTGATACTTTGCAGGGATTCAGGCCGACAAGGCAGCTGAAGCATGACGAGATTACCATCTCAATGGGCAGCGGAGAGCGAGTCTCAGCAGTAGCCATTGGAGATTTTACTTTATGCTTTGAAAACAATGTTTTGATTTTGAGAGATGTTTTATATGTGTCGGTTTTTCGGCAGAACTTTATTTCAGTTTCCAAGTTATTTAATGATGGATATTCAGTTATTTTTTATAGTGGAGTTTCTATCATTGGGAATAACGGTGTTATCTGTCATTGTAAACTGACTGACTCTCTCTATATCATTGATTGTATGCATAAATCTTCTGTGAATGTTGCAAACTCATCCAATAATAATAATCATTTAAAGAGAAAGTTTTCTTCCGATGAGGATCAAACATATCTCTGGCACTTGAGACTAGGTCACATCAATTTAAAGACGATTAAAAGATTAGCATGCAATGGGCTCTTGGATTCTTTTCAAGTGGTACCACATCAAATCTGTGAATCCTGTATAGAGGGAAAGATGACGATCAGGCCTTTTAAGGCAAGTCAGTCTCGAGCAGAAGATGTGATGGAATTGATCCACTCTGACTTATGTGGACCAATGTCCACGCAAGCTTGTGGAGGTTATGAGTACTTCGCCACATTCATTGACGATTACTCAAGATTCGGATATGTCTATTTGCTTCACCACAAGTCTGAATGCTTTGAGAAATTCAAAGAGTTTAGGACTGAGGTAGAAAAGAAGCTAGGTAAGACTGTCAAGACACTACGATCAGATCATGGTGGAGAATACCTCAGTAACTAGTTCTTGCAGTACTTGTCAGACAGCGGGATTACATCCCAGTGGATTGCGCCAGGAACCCCTCAACAAAATGGTGTAGCGGGGAGAAGAAATAGAACTCTCTTGGAAATGGTCAGGTCGATGATGAGTTATGCAAGCTTGCCGATTTCGTTTTGGGGATATGCCTTGGAGACAGCGGCCTATTTTCTTAACCTGGTACCTTCTAAATCAGTTCCTAAAACGCCTCTGGAACTCTGGTATGGGCGAAAGCCAAGTTTGAACAGAGTGAGGGTTTGGGGTTGTCCAGCATATGTGCTAACAAAGGAACCTGATAAGTTAGAAAGTAGGTGTAAGCTAATGTTGTTTGTAGGATATCCCAGGCAAACGAAAGGTGGTTACTTTTATTGTCCTGAGAATCAGAAAGTGGTTGTCAGTACCAACGCAAGATTCTTGGAGGACGAATATGTAAAAAACCACAGATCCAAGAGTGAAATTATCCTCCACGAGCTTGAGGATAAAGAAGCGATTCCATCAGGAAAGTCAGTGTAGTGGTAAATCCACCTGTAATAGGTGAGGTAATACCAACACTACCATCAATGCAATGTATGTGACCAACAAGTACTGTGCCAACTACTGACACGGTTCAGATGCCTCGTCACAGTGGGAGGGTTGTCCACCAACCCAAGAGGTATATGTTCGTGGGAGAGTCCTCTGATTTGATCCCGGAAAATGTACTGGATGATACCAATCCCTGGACATATGATGATGCGGTATCTGATAAAGATGCAGACAAATGGCTGATCGCCATGGATTCAGAATTAGAATCCATTACAGCTATGGATGTATACCAGAAAACTGATCTATCAGATGGCTATCGAGCCATAGGGTGCAAATGGGTATACAGAAGAAAGAAAGGAGCGAATGATGAAATTGCAACTTTCAAAGCAAGGCTGGTAGCGAAGGGTTATAGTCAGAAAGAAGGTGTAGATTATGACGAGACCTTCTCACCGGTAGCCATGCTTAAGTTCATTCGTATACTCCTAGGCATAGCAGCATATAAGGACCTAGAGATCTGGCAGATGGATGTCAAAACCGCATTTCCAAACGGGTACCTTGAAGAAGGTAGGGACATCTATATGCAACAGCCAGAAGGTTATGTGCAGAGGGGCAAAGAACATTTGGTCTGGAAGGTAAAGAAGTCGTTGTATGAACTTAAACAAGCTTCATGGTCATGGAATCTACATTTTGATGAAGTGATTAAATCCTATGGATTTTCACAATGTTCAAACGAGAGTTGCATGTACCGTCTATGTGTCAGCGGAAGCGTGGTGTTCCTTACACTTTATGTAGATGATATTCTCTTATTTGGCGACAATGTGGAAATATTGTCGGGCATAAAGGGGTGGTTATCCGAACAGTTTCATATGAAGGACCTTGGGGAGGCAGGATACATCCTAGGGGTAAAAGTATTGTGGGAGCGCAATAAGAGGATGCTGACCTTGTCTCAAGGGTCATATGTGGATACTGTGATTGCCCGTTTTAGCATGCAAACTGCCAAGAAAGGTCTGTTACCCTTCAGACATGGCATACATCTTTCCAAGGATCAGTGTTCGGTGACACAAAAAGAGAAAGATGAGATGAGCAACGTGCCATATGCATCGGCCGTGGGGAGCCTCATGTATGCAATGCTATGTACGAGACCAGATATCTGCTTTGCTGTAGGCATGGTAGCAAGATACCAGTCTAACCCTGGACAGGCACATTGGACCGCGGTAAAGCACATACTCAAATACTTGAAAAGGACTAGAGACTATTGTCTCGTCTATTAGTGTGAGGAGTTGTGCCCTGTGGGTTATACTGATTCGGATTTCCAGGCAGACCGAGACAAAAAGAAGTCCACCTCTGGCTATGTGTTTACATTGGGAGGTGGGGCCATATCATGGAGGAGTGCAAAACAGAAGTGCATTGTCGACTCCACCATAGAAACAAAATATGTGGCAGCTTCTGAAGCTTCGAAAGAAGCATTATGGTTTTGAAACTTCCTTTTGGAGATGGACGTGATTCCTAAGTTGCCCAAGACCATCACGGTATATTGTGATAATTCGGGAGTTGTGGCTAATTCAAAGGATCCACGAACTCACAGAGCAACAAAGCACATTGAAAGGAAGTACCATATTATACGAGAAATCATAGCAAGGGGTGATGTGCTAGTAGAGAAGATTGATACAAAAGATAATCTAGCGGATCCATTCACAAAGGCTCTGCCTCAGAAGGTCTACGAGATGCACGTAACCTTGGACTGAGGGCAAAGCCAGCCACGTAGAATGATTGATGTAATAGCTTGATGAGATCTTAAACCTAAATGAAGGTAGGGAAGTATATGCAGATTGTGTATCACTTTGAGTCGCAGTGAAAGGCTCTAGTTGAGCTTGTATATCTATATCTTGGGTGATAGCAGTTTGTGTATGACTGTCTGGTACCGGAACTAGGTAACCACATCCAGTATAGGATGGTGACATTCCATGAGCAGCTCAAAAGGTTCGTTATGCTAAAGTCCTGCAGGCTGATTAAGTTGAAGCATAAGTGAAAAAGTTTGAGTGGGTTGACTCAGGAATATAATATGTTAATTAATTAAATAACTTGTCAGAGCTTAAATTAATTAACGAATGTCTGCAACCTTAAATATGGGTATAAACCGAGCCCATGCAACCCGTTCCTCAAAACGTGGTAGCAAATAGGTAGGACAATATTGATTCTCTGGTGGAATGAATCAATATTAATTAATTAATTATATTCTGGGTTGAATATGGGAATTAATTAATTGATAGGCCTTATTTGCTATTTGCATTCTGGTCGCTGGTCTGGCCCATGAAACTCAGGCCCAATAGAAGTCCAGTATTTTCCTATAAATAGGCATCAGTTCCTCATATCTCAACACACCACAAGATCATATGTTGCACACAACAAACCATATTTTGGGAGCTGTGGTGATCGACTAATCTGAGAAACGAGGAGGAAATTATGCTTCTCAACCGGGCGAGGAATCCGAAGGGAATCTTCACCAGATATTCGGATTGGAGTTGGGAAACAGATCAGAAGATCATATCAGGAAGATTTTCTTTCTTCTCTCCCTCTTTGTTTTCGAAAATATTATATATTTTCATAAGATTTAATTCCTTAATTTGTTAGGAATAAATCTTTGTGCGTGGGAAAACGATCGAGGATCAAATCTCTACGCACTCGTTATTCAGGTTTCTACAATCCAGGTATTCCACATAAGCCCCCTTATGCATAATCAATAGGATCATGCTAGGATTAATCATAGGCATAGCAATTTATTTTTTATCTTCCAATTAACGATCCTTGGCAAACGGATTTCGTGATTCAGTTCACGAATCCCTTCATAAACGATTGGACAATACCAAAGAAATCTGATTTACGCATCAAAGGATAAAACCAAGTAAATCGACTATAGTCATCAATAAAAATAGCATAATATCGAAACGCAGCAGCAGACGTAACAGGCGCAGGCCCCTACAGATCACAATGTATAAGATCCAAAACCTTCAAAAAGCGTTTTTCATTTAATGAAAACGGTAAACGAGAATTCTTGTCAAGTTGGCAAGAGGAACAAAGAGACGGTTTATTTAAACATGAAGAAACAACAATGTGACCTTGCTTACATAGTAATGAAATTAAATCAAAAGAGACATGCCCTAAACGGCTATGCCATAACTCAAAAGATGCTCGTAAATTATTACTCTTCAACTGGGTGATAAATACAGGTTAAACATGATCAAGCGTGTAAAGACCAGCATTACGGCGACCTCTGGCGAGAACTTCCTTTGTGGGGCGGTGCTGAACAGTAAAATATCGATTAGAAAACAAAATATCAACAGGATAATCCGATGTTAGTTTGCTGACAAATAGAAGATTTTTGGTTAAAGAAGGAACCACCAAAATATCCAATAATCTAATAAAATTCGAAATATGGGAAGAGCCATTACGAGAGATAGGGAAAGAGGCTCCATTACCGACACGATGACATGGTCCGGGCCCGTCTAGGGCTGCAAAGAATCAAGATTACCAAAGTCGGGAGTCATGTGTGTAGAGGCGTCTGTGTCGAGAAACCAATCCAAAGAATTTTGTGAGGAGATTGAACAACCAGTCTGAAAGGCCACTGCAAGGTTTGCGTCGGACTATCAAGGAGTGGACTGGGAATATCTATCGGGACAAAAAGTCGCATAGTGCCCGTCCTGATGACAGATTTGGCAGCGTGATGGACGACGATTTGGAGAACTGCGAACACGACCACGTTTCTCTGAATTACGTGCGATGCCATTATTCTAAGCACCCCAGCTGTTGTTGATGTCCTAATTGCAGCTGTTGGAGGCACCCGAATTTTTCTGCGTGTAGAAGGCGACAGCAGAGGCGGGGGAGGCGTCCATGGATTCCTGAAAAGGGATAAACTCTCGGCTTTAGAGACGAGGTCCTAGAAAGTCGGCAATGCAGTCAGGGCCATCTAGGTGATGGTAAAGGATGCGAATGTTGGACCTAAACCACAGAGTAACCAATGCGCCTTGTCCGTGTCGTCGACTGGTCGTCCAATGGTCGCAAGTTGATCGCAAAGTGATTTGAACTCGCGGGCATATTCAAAAACAGACCGCGTTCCCCGTTTGATTAATTGGAGATCATCCTTGAGTCAAAGTTCCCAGGTCTTCGACTTGTTACTGAAAGTCGCGTCCAAGGCTAGCCATACTGCACATGATGTTGAGCAGCCAAGGACTTCAGCCCTCGTCTCTTCAGAAAGGATGGAGAGAAGAAGGCTTAGAAGTCGTTGATCCTGGAGATGCCAAGTGGAATAGGCTGGATTCGGTTATCCCGGCAAAGAAAGATGCATCGGTGGTGGTGTGGAGGACCCGTCGACGTATTTCATGAGATCTTGGCAAGTGAGAAGAGGCACAATCTGCGAACGCCAGAGAAGAAAATTCGTAGAGGATAATTTGATAGTGATCATGTGAATAAGGGTGGATAGGGGAAGGGTATCGGCATCCGGTGCCATGGCGAAGGAAGAAAAACGGCGTCGATCACGTGGAAAGGATCAATTAGGCTGATACCATGATAGAAAATATAATATTCGCCTTGAAAAATAATTTTATTGACGAGGATATATATAATGCTTACAAAAGATATAGAAAAACTTTAAAAGATATAAACAAATTACAAGATATGCATGAATCTTTCTTTGCCTTGCCGGTTTAAATTTGTGATGCTCATCATATTCGACTTTTCATCAAGTGGATAAGTATCGACAATCCATGAACTCACTTGATTTTCTCAAGGTCCTTTCTCTAAGGTTTCAACATAATTTTTTAAATGCAATTTTATCTCTGTTTGGTGGAGTTGGTCGAAGATCCGGATGAAGCGGTGTATGGCGACGTTGGTGGTGCAGTTGGAGGTGGGAGAAGAGCTGCAGCAAAGTGACAGAAACGAACATTGAAGCTAAGTGATATTGAAAGAAGTCTTAGATGTGTGTCAGAAGCCGAATGTGCCACCCGCTAAGGTTCTTTGGGGCTATTTTTTCGAAATAATGTATTCTTTTACTATAAATAATGTATTCATGTATTGTAAATGATGTATTCTTCAATTTAAAAATAAAATATTCTTTTTTTTTTTGAGTGATGTATTTTTATTTTTTTTGGAATGAGGTATTCCTTTATTTAGAAATAACATGTCCTTGCATTTGGTTTTTGTTGAATTCCGGATTGATTTGAAGATCCTTGTATTTTTGTGATAGGCAATTCAGGATTCGAAAACTCAGAGGGCATGGCATTTTGACTTTGATATCACGGACAATGTCTTTTGTTCTTCCATGAGCAAATTTTAAGTTGTTATTATCTTAGTGTCTAGCTATCAACTACAGTCTATGTGATTAATTTTGTCCCTTCTAGTGATGACAAATTCCTGATTGCAATTTATGTTGAGGCAATCTGTTGCTTTATTGGATTTGTTGAAATGTTGGCCCATAGTGGCAACAATTATCCATGGGCTTGTT
>JAPKLW010002718.1:0-69415 GCA_026898455.1 Plectranthus barbatus | reverse complement strand
CTTATTTCACCAGACTGGTCAGAACCTTTTGTACTGATGTGCGACGCCAGTGATGCAGTAGTTGGAGCTGCTTTGGGGCAGACGAGGAACAAGATTTTCCGAGTCATACACTATGCCAGCAAAACTCTGGATGAAGCCCAAGTGAACTACACCACCACTGAGAAGGAATTACTGGCTGTGGTCTTCGCCTTCGACAAATTTTGGGCTTATCTGGTTGGGGCAAAGACGGTGGTATACACGGATCATGCTGCGATCCGGTACTTGTTTGCAAAAAAGGAGGCAAAGTCGAGGCTGATCCGGTGGATCCTGCTGTTGCAGGAATTCGATATCGAAATCAAAGACCGGAAAGGCTGTGAGAATGTGGTGGCAGACTATTTATCAAGGTTGGAGAATCCAGTGGAAGGAGATGATCCAAGGATCCGCATTACTGAAGTTTTTCCGGACGAGCAGTTATTTGCTATGGAAGAGGCGGATCCATGGTATATGGATCTAGTCAATTTTCTGGTTGCAGGTGTCTTACCACCTGATCTCACATCCCACCAGAGGAGGAAGTTCTTGCATGAATGCAAGTTCTACTATTGGGACGAGCCATTCCTCTACCGGAGATGCGCCGACATGTTGATCCGGCGATGTGTTGGCACACATGAGCGAGAGAAGATAATGGGGGATTGCCACTTATTCCCCTACGGAGGCCACTGCGCAGCGAATAGGACGGCCATAAAAATCCTCACCAGCGGATTTTACTGGCCTACCATTTATCGAGACTGTCAGAAGTTTGTGACTACCTGTGATAGATGTCAGAGGATGGGGACTATCTCGAAGAAGGATGAAATGCCTCAGAGGTTCATGCTGGAAATTGAGCCCTTCGATGTTTGGGGCATTGATTTCATGGGACCATTCCCTAAGTCCCATGGATATCAATTTATTCTGCTGGCGGTGGATTATGTGACCCGGTGGGTTGAAGCCATTCCCACGGTCACCAGTGACTCCAAGGTGGTGCTGAAATTTCTTCAGAAAAATATTTTGACCCGCTTTGGAGCACCGCGAGCGCTACTGAGTGACGGTGGATCCCATTTCCGAAACAGATGGCTGGGGAGTTTACTGTCGAAGTACGGCGTCCAGCACAAAATCACTTCTCCGTACCATCCCCAAGCCAATGGACAAGCTGAGTTGGCGAACCGGGAGATCAAGCAAATCCTGGAGAAGTCTGTAGTATCCAGGAAGGATTGGGCGGTTCGATTGGATGACGCACTACGGGCTTACTGGACAACATTCAAAACTCCAATTGGTATGTCGCCATACCAATTGGTGTTCGGAAAGTCTTGCCATCTACCGGTGGAGTTAGAGCACAAAGCCTTCTGGGCTGTGAAGAATATCAACTGGGATTTGAAGACTGCATCTGAGCAGCGATGTATCCAGTTGACGGAGTTGGAAGAATTCTGGGTTGAGGCATATGAGAGTTCTAAACTCTACAAGGAGCGAGCCAAACGGTTTCACGACCGGCGCATTCGCAGCCGAAATTTCAATCCGGGGGATTAGGTACTGTTATTTAATTCTCGTCTACGCTTATTTCCTGGGAAATTGAAGTCTAGATGGTCTGGTCCATATGTTATTGAGAATGTGAATTCCAATGGGACATTAGACTTGGTAGGAGCTGATGGCACACACTTCACAGTCAATGGTCACAGGGTAAAGCCGTATTTTCAATCTGAGACTGCTTTTGCTGTGTTTGAGCTTTATTTATCTGATCCGTAGTCCATCTTTGAGTTGTCTAGCTACAGACATTAAATAAAGCGCTTGTTGGGAGGCAACCCAACTTGTTTTCTGGTCATTTTGAGGTCTTCAGGTGTTTTATTGTGTTCATTTTGCCTTTGATTTGAGTCGATTTTGCCATTTTTCCATAGTTACGTTCACGTTTGGGTATTGAGTTCGTTGGATGCAAGAAACAGGTTTAAAACGAAAAATTTTGTTGAGTTTTGTACCGGAATCGGCGACCAGTTTACACGATCGGCGATCGCCGATCGGGAAACACGGGTCGCCGAGTTCCCCGTCAAAAATCCATGAGGTACGTGACATAACCGGCGACCAAAAATCGGAATTGGCGATCGTCGGTTTTGCTGGTTGGGTCGCCGGTTATGCATTTTTCAATTTTAGCTTCGGCACATACTCGACGACCTATTTACATTTTCGGCGATCGCCGATTATGTAAACTTCACGCATTTGTTACAGGACACGCATTTGTTACGGGACACAATCGGCGACCCACTTGCACAATCGACGATCGCCGATCGCATCCCAGGTCGCCGAAATTGCAATTAAATCTGCACGAACCGACGATTTCTCTAATTCCCTCCTACATTCTCTTTCAAAAACACAACACCCACGAATCTTCTCTCTTCAAATTCTCACTCATCTCTGATTATCTCTCAAATTCCTTTTGCACAATACTCTCCCACGACATTGTGAAGATTTCTATCCGAGTGGTTTGCTCCAATTCGCTCGAAAATCATTCAACCCCCAATTCCTAGGTTTTTCAATTGTTCTTCAATTTTGCTTCGATATCCAGGTATTCTCTCATCTTTTCTCATGTTTAATTTCGATCCTTAGGTTAGTTTATAGTTATGTTCATGTTTTCCTACCTACATTGCATCTTGCTTTATAGTAATTGTGAATTTCGCTTGAATTGCTTATTTGCCCTATGGGGAGGACGTTTTTGTTGAGTTGAATTGTTCTTTTAAGATGACTGCAAGTTTAAATTCATGTTGGTTTTTGATCAATTGCATATTACTCTTAGTTTGGGGGATTTGATTGACATGTATTCGTGAAGACATATTGAAATAAGGTGTAGGGTGGCAATTTTATGGAATTGATGTTGATTTTGAAAATTGAGATGATGCATGGTGTGTTTTAACTCATTAGTTGAACTTAGGATTCATGGTTTTATCATTGTTTATCTAGGATAGTATTGCTTAGTTATATTTGGTTCTTGTGGTTTATATGTTTTCCTTGTTTTGGTGGTTGATGCATAATTTTATTTGTAGGATCAATGGCACCCCGTAGTCGCCTTCATCCCGAAGCATATGGGATTACAGGGCTTCGAGATGTGAGTGTGCTGGCCAGATTTAAAACTCTGGCCGAGCGTGGGGTGGAAGGTACATGCTATGCTGACACTGAGGCAATGACGTCCATGGGATTATATGACAACGTCAAGCAGCTCTTCTCCAACATTGGCTGGGCGCCCCTGCTGGAACTTGAAGCTCCGACATACAAGAGGTTCACCCTGGAGATCTTGTCCACTCTTGAGATCACCACCAAAGGGAGGACTTCACCCACCGAAGCCACCTTCCGCGCCAAAAATGAAGATAGAAAGATCACAACCAAGGAGATCAACAGGGCGTTTGGTGTTGTTAACCTTGGCGACTACACCAAACCAAGAGGTTTCGACAGCAAGACCTTCTGGCCCCACATCTGTGCAGAAGGGAGCCCAAAATGGGCATCGGGGCATTCCAAGGCTTCCATGATCCGGAACCCAGTCATCCGAATGGTCCGTGCGATTCTGGCCCACACTCTGTTCGCCAGGAAGGAGAACAACTCCCTGAGAGATGCGGAGCTAATGGTCATCTACTGCATGCTCAACCAGGAACACATTAACTTTGCTCAACTGTTTTTGATGCAGTCTAACAGGGTCTCGGGAGCCCAGAAGGGAGCCATTTGCATTGGAGGCTTATGGACTACACTGTTGTATGCGCTGGGGGTCGATGTATCCGAGGTGCAGGCCGAGCCACTGACTAGGCTCACACTTGAGAAGCTGGTGCATCTCCGATTTATTCATTCGGTGCACCCGCCCTACATCTTCGTTCAGCGCAGCCATCCTTTCTTCCCTCTGCCGAATCCCGAGCTCACTAATGTAGGGCTTCGGCAGTACAGAAGTAACTGGAAGCTAGACACTCTAGCTCATTTGGAGGCCGTCCGTGCCGCTGAGGAAGCCCGCCGACAGAACCCGAACCTCGAGTTCGAGGAGCCCCGCCTTGAGGATGCTGGGGCTAGCGATCACGAGGAGGCTCACGAGGAGGCTCGCGAGGAGACACACGAGGAGCAGCCTCGCCTCCAGGAGAGGGGAGGCTCATCCCGACAGCCGCACGAGAAACAACCCATTTACTACGAGCGTCACACGCAGCGTGTGGCGTTCGAGCAGAGGCTCAGCCATCTGGAGCAGCAGTGGGGCGACTGGAATGCCCAGCTCCAGGCTATTGCAGCAGCAAAGCAGACCCAGGCCACCGAGCAGAGATCTTTCGACGCCGAGCAGCGCCAACATTGGACGGCGCAGGATCGGCATTTTGCCCTGGAGCGGGCGTGTTGGGAGCAGCAGCAGGCGCACGAGGAGCAGATGCGGCAGTTCATGGCCAGGTTCCCACAGTACTAGCCCCCGCTGCAGTGAGGGTTCACAGAGGTTTTTCCCACACATCTCCGTGATCTTTTTCCCCCAACTTATTCTTTTCTTCGTTTAGAATAAGTTTGGGGGAGGGGGATGTGATCGGTCGATGTGTGCTTCTTACCTTTTCTATCTTTTATCTGCTCCACCTGTTTGATACTGATGTACTGAATTTGATACTCATTTGATACATTGCATCGTGAACCACTTTTATTGCTTTCCACTTTTATTGCTTTTATTATTCGTGCTAATTTTTGTTTTAGTATAGTTAATTAGGACCTGTCAACTTGTATTCATTTTGTTTCTATTTTCTGTTGGGTCTGTAATTGGAAACCTGAATAGTGGAAGGGAATGAATTGATAGGGTGGTTATCTCTGCATTATTGATCAAGTTTATGATGACATAATTTTCTTTCTCGTGAAACTTACATTGATTGCTGTAAATAAATTGGTGAGGTGTGAATTGATGAAATTGATTTTGGCCTCTTAAATACGCTAATAGCCTGTGATAATTGAGCCTATATTTTTGTTTCATTGAGGGTATGTCGCTGTGCACTTGATCTCTAGAACTTGCTCTGGTTTCTTGCTAAAAATTGCGTAGGAGAGTGCCAAGGACTTAGAAATGATCTTAGGCCATCGTTTCATAAGCCACAATGAACCCAAACACTAGCCCGATACATACTCCTTTGTTAGCCCAGTTGAGCCTGAAAACCTTTTCTTTCTTAACCCGGATGATAGGAGGTGTGGATGGATTTGTAAGGGTATCCAGCAGTGTAGGGTGATGAAAATAGAGTCTGTAAATGTAAGTAGTCCAAACACTTTTGATGGGCAATAATTCTTTTAGTACAGGTGTAATGCACGATAAGTGCATCAGTGTTATTGTAATTAGTCATTAATAGTTATGTCCGAAAGAAGTCTTTAGTGGACAACAATAACAATAAAAAAAAGAGTCAAATTATGCACTGGATGTGCAAAGTATTTGTGTTAATTTCGTAGAGTGCGCATACTTGTTTAATGTATGGAATGCACAAGAGTTGTTATAATAATTTCATTGTTGAGTCCGAATCCTATCGAATCACTGTTGACGGGATGCGTCTGTTTCAGTTATTACTATAAGTTCTTGATAGAGTCAGTTGGTTCCTACAAGTGGTATGTGATGAGAAAAAGTCGGGAGTGAATGAAGTGATAAGGTTGTATTTATTTAGTCACTTTTAGCCAAATTTTCCATACCCTTCACCAATGTGCCCACATTAGAACCTAATATAAAGACCTTTTTTATCTTTGTCCTAGCGCTCCCATAGTCAGTGGAGAGTTTAGACGATGAGCAAGCTTATGGTAGAAAAAGATGTGCAGTTGACAATTTGAGAGTATATACTGACCTTTCTTACATATTGAGCGAAATACGAGTGATACACTATCTTGTGAAAAGCGGACTTTTAGAGGCCAGGATTGAAATTGTTTGCTTGCACTAAACTGATGAATGACGCAGTGATTGGTGTGGGAATCACAACCCCATTTTGTGTCTGAAACAGCTAGTGAAGGTTTGGGGATAGGGTGTTGGAACTTCCTTGTGAAGGTTTGACTACGGTTGAAGACTTGGGAGATCATTCCAATTGGCTGTTGGATTCTGAGGATCACCAGACTTTTGTTGGGGTTCTTTCTTCCGATGGGTGTTTCACCTCTTTGGCACAGTTGAGTAGGATGGGCAGCACCGTGGATGCCGGTCCGAGCACCCGTCCCCCTCCTCAGCAGCCTCGGCAGACTCCGTTGACAGATTGGCAGCAACAGATGTATTCTATGTTGCAGCAAACTAATGCATCTATAGAGTCTTTGTCTTCTTCCTTGCAGGGTCTTGACACTTCTATGACCTCTCGTTTTGATGGCCTTGATAGGCGAGTTGACTCTATTCAGAAGGATGTCCGGGAGCTTCAGCGCCGAGTCCCCATTCCGTACCAGTCCCGCCGGGAACGCCAACAGCAGCAGCAGGATAGGGATGAGCAATGACGCACCGACTACCTTTTTACAAACTTAGTCTCACTTGACTAAGTTTGGGGGGAAGTGTCGGTAGTTGGTGCTCTGGTTCATTCTCTTCTCTATCTCTCTATCCTTATGATGCTTTCTAGTTCAGCTTAGTGTAGTTGAATTTCAAAAATTTGATATTTCGATTTGGTTGTACTATGATTTACCTCTCTTTTGGATTTGGAATTTGGATGATGATTGTGGATGATTTTATATGATGTATGGATGGATTATTTTGGCAAGTTTACATGTGTTAATTCTTTCTATTTGGTTTTGGCATGTGGATGTGTTATGGTTTGGAATGAATGGTGGAAATGGTGGATATTGTTGTATTCTTTGTTGATAATTGGTTTGTGGAAGTTGGTGGATATGAGAGCTTTATCGGCTAAGTTTATGCTCAATTGTTTGGTGGTGTATGCTTTATAGTAGGTGCAAATAAGGAATGGAGAGCGATGATCGTGCCTACTGATGGGTAACGTTTTCTATCGTCTTTCCTACCATTTAGTTTCATTATATGTGTGTTGTGGGATGTAGATTGTTGTTAGGATGTTGTGTGCTTGTGTGTGGGTGTGATGAACTCGAACTAAGCTTGATATTTAATCATGATTTACTTAGTGGAGTTTGATGTCTACCTCAACTTATGATAGGGCGGAATCTAGTTTTCAAAGCATGTTTTAAGTTTAACTTTTGAATTGCCGAGTTTTGTATGTGGTTAATGCATAGGACTTGACAAAAAAAAAGCTGTGAGGTTTGAGCCATGATATTGTCATATCTATATTGCTTGTGAGTGGCAAGATTGAGAGTACGAGATCTAGAACTTGCATCCGTTCTCTATCTATTGGCATGAGTGTGTAACTAGAAAATGATCTTAGGCCATCATTTCTTAGTCCTACTTTTCACACCGGGAGTATAAGGTGGTTGTTATCATGATTTTGCCTTTCATATCTTTGACCCCCGTGATTGAGCTTTATTGGTGAATTTTCCTTGATATAATTAGGACCATATTTGGGGGGAAAGAGTGTATGAGGGTGAATACGGTGATGAGAGTTGGGTTGGGAATTGATTGAATGAATATTGATGGATAGTTGAGGCATGAAAATATGGAATAAAGGATTGTTGTTGATCCTAGAAAATGACTAGAAAATGAGCACCTTCAAAAATTTAGGTGCAAAAGTTTGGGAAGAGAGGCACCGACAAAATAAAAGAATGATGGTGCAATTGAAAAAAAAAAGATGACTAAAAAGGAATGAGAAAAAAGAAAAAAAAAAGAGAGAAAGAAAAGAAAAGGAAAATGTGTTGTGAAATGAAGTGCCTCGGGTGTTTGTAGTGGTCCGAAAAGAACAAGTTTGGGGGGTTTTGGGAAATTGAGAAGTTTAGTTACTTTGGCCCAAAACCACCCACCTCTTAGTTAGCCACGTTACAACCCGTGAAAAGACCTTTTTGATTCTAGAAACTAACTCGTTTTAGTATAGTGGTGAGAATGGATGCAAGCCTATGGAAATCAAGCTCGATATCTTGTGAATGTGTGAATCTCATCATCCCTAAACACGTGAGGGAGTGTCTTCGTTTCTTGTATCCATATTTGATGAGTGGTTCATGTCCTTAGCATTAACCTTGTTACAAAGTTAGGTGATGATCTCGTTTTACTTGAACATGCTAAGATAACTTCGATGAGCTATGAGGTATTGCATGAGGTAGATTAATTACTCTACTTTGTTTTGATTGAGGACAATCAAAGGTTCAAGTTTGATGGATTATGATACGTGCGTAAAATGACCTATATTTTGATGTGTGTACATGCTTGTTTGTGGCTATTTTACTCCCGTATCATATGTTTTTGTCGTATTTTGGTTGTGTTTTCGTGTTTTGTGTGTTTGATTTGTGTAGGATAGGTTTTGGGCATAAACAAGCAATTTTGGTGGAGCTTTGGAGGAAAATCGCACGTGTTTGGAGTTTGGAGAGCTCGACCGGCCGAGCGGGTGCAGGACTGGCCGAGCAGGGCATTCAGAGGGCTCGACCGGCCGAGCAGGTGCAGGACCGGCCGAGCAGGGTGTTCTGAGGGCTTGACCGGTCGAGCAGGTGCAGGACCGGCCGAGCCAGGCCGACAGAGACTGGGCTCGATCGAGAAGGTGCAGGATCGGCCAAGCCTGGGCGGTTTTTCCTGATTTGTGGCAGTTTCCAGCTTCGATCGGGCGAGCCATACTTCGACCGGGCGATCCGAGGCCCTGATTGCTTGCCTATAAAAGGGAAAAGGCAGTTAATTTGAAGAACTTTTTGTCATTTCACATACGTTAGCTAGATTTTTCCCCAGATTCCATTTTTCCATTCCAATTCATCATAATCCTAGAGCATCTAGGAGATTAATTCATCAATACTTGGAGGAGATTGAAGATTCAAGGTGGTAGATCAAGGCAACCAAATCCAATTTGGGGAAGATTCCTACTTCTACTTTTCAATTTGTAATGAAGTTCATTGAATTCAAACTTGTATTTGTACAACTGAAAGGTATGAAGTTCTAATTCTACTTGGATGTTGATTTGAGTAAGGATGCATGATCATTTGGTTTGATAATTGCTTGTTTACTTCCCTTTGAGAGCTTGAATTGCACTAGAACTTGTTCCTTACCTCCTAGGTGTAGGTAAGAGCAAACTTAGGAGGTAGTTGACGTGAACGCTGCAGCCAATACGCGGGCGGAATCATCATGAATAGTGTAGATTCAGACGATTTTAGTTCCAATCCATGTGCGGTGCTAGGTCGTAGGGCAATAATTGACGAACTATTTGGAGTGGTCTAGGGCTTAATAACGTGATGGTTTGCAAGTTCTAGATCATCAACCGTTAGCTCGCCGTGACAAGGGGTTAACGAGTGTAGGGTCAATTGCTCAATCTCCTAGGGATTAAAATGTGTTTACATCAATGATTGACCTAATTTGATTGCATCTACACTCATCTCAACATCCTATCTTCCTAATTTGAGAATTTGTTTGTTTTGGTTTACCAAATTGCGGAAAGAATTGAGTGAATGTGATTGATTGTTTAATTCAATGTTTGACATATATTGTTAGCATAGGTTTACATTGCTTGTCTAGGTGATAAAATAACTACTCAACGAAGCTATAAGAACTTTGCCGTAGTATCCCGGTACTCTAGCAGGCGAAGCGGAGAAGAACCTGGATTTGATATTTTATTCTTTGTGTAGTTGAGAGTTTAATTCGATTGAACTTTTAGCCGCATCAGGTCGCCGATCGGGCAATCCAAACCGCTGATTTTGTCATGATTTGACGTATTCTGACGAATCTGAAGCTCAAAACCATATCTTTTGGAGATTTAAAAAGCCCCAACTATAAATAGGACGTCCCTGAACCTAAATAAGGTTCCTTTTTCCAATTTATGAGATTAGAGAGCTTAGAATTCACAGCAAAATCGAGGGGAACTTGAAGAGCACTCCAGGAACTGAAGATTGAAGACACCACGGGTTTTTAATTTCCATGATTCCTGTTCTTGTGACTATTTATCCTTTTGTTTTTCTAGAACTTAGCATGATTAGCTAAGTTTATTCATGGATTCTGGGGTTTGAAACTTTGTAAATGTTCATTCGACAATTTATATGATTTAATGTTCCTGTTCCATTGATGTTCTGATTTCTTTGGGATTTTCATTAATTGCGAGATACTGGCCATCGATTGTGATTTGAATTGGTAGCTTTTGAACCGAGAGGTCTAGGTTATCAATTAAGACGCAAATAAATTAGATTTATTAGAACAATTGTCCGAGAGGAAATTGAACTTTTGAAGGGTTTTGAAATCTAAGGTTTTTAATCAAGAGTAAAAGTCTTTTGTATGTCCGAGAGGAATCACTAGATCTTTTATTTCCATATTATGGTTTAGAGTCCGAGAGGATCACCTGATAACACATTTGCGATTAACTCACATCTTTGGGAATTAAATTGGGATTGAATTACATAAAGCGTTGTTTGATAATTATTCAAAGTGGATTGCCCTGTAATCCTGTTTTCTCATAAGTTTTCTAAAACCAGCTAAATTAGTCATTTACTTTACTTTGCTTTTAAATCATTGATACTTTTAAATAAACCAACCTCATCTTCTAATTCGCCTAGATAGTAGTACGGTGTCTATGCTTTAGTGCTTGATTATACTTCGAGCCTGCAGTCCTTGAGTTCTATAAAATTATTACTTGCCCTCTGTAGTGGTCTGTACACTTGCAGCTATAGCGCGTTGCAAAACGCGCTATCAATAGCCAGAGGTGGACTTCTTTTCATCTCGGTCTGCCTGGAAATCAGAATCAGTATAACCCACAGGGCACAACTCCTCACACTGATAGACGAGACAATAGTCTCTAGTCCTTTTCAAGTATTTGAGTATGTGCTTTACCGTGGTCCAATGCACCTGTCCAGGGTTAGACTGGTATCTCGCTACCATGCCTACATCAAAGCAGATATCTAGCCTCATACATAGCATTGCATACATGAGGCTCCCCACGGCCAATGCATACGACACGTTCCTCATTTCATCTTTCTCCCTATGTGTCACCGGACGCTGATCCTTGGAAAGATATATGCCATGTCTGAAGGGTAACAGACCTTTCTTGGCAGCTTGCATGCTGAAACGGGCAATCACAGTATCCACATATGACCCTTGAGACAAGGTCAGCATTCTATTATTGCGCTCCCACATTACTTTTACCCCTAGGATGTATCCTGCCACCCCAAGGTCCTTCATATGAAACTGCTCGGATAACCACCCCTTTATGCCCGACAATACTTCCACATTGTCGCCAAATAGGAGAATATCATCTACATAAAGTGCAAGGAACACCACGCTTCTACTGACACATAGACGGTACCCGCAACTCTTGTTTGAACATTGTGAAAATCCATAGGATTTAATCACTTCATCAAAATGCAGATTCCATGACCGTGAAGCTTGTTTATGTCTATACAGCGACTTTCTTAGCTTCCAGACCAAATGATCTTCACCCTTCTGCACATAACCTTCTGGCTGTTGCATATAGATGTCCCTACCTTCTTCAAGGTACTCGTTCAGAAATGCGATTTTGACATCCATCTGCCAAATTTTTAGGTCCTTATGTGCTGCTATGGCTAGGAGTATACGAATGGGCTTAAGCATGGCTAACGGTGAGAAGGTCTCGTCATAATCTACACCTTCTTTATGACTATAACCCTTCGCCACCAGCCTTGCTTTGAAAGCTATAATTTCACCATTCGCTCCTATCTTTCTTTTGTATACCCATTTGCACCCTATGGCTCGACAGCCATCTGGCAAATAAGTTTTCTGGTATACATCCATAGCTGTAATGGATTCTATTTCCAAATCCATGGCGATCAGCCATTTGTCTGCATCTTTATCAGATACCGCCTCGTCATATGTCTAGGGATCGGTATCATCCAGTCTCTTTTCCGGGATCAAGTCAGAGGACTCTCCCATGAACATATACCTTTCGGGTTGGTGGACAACCCTCCCACTGCGACAAGGCATCTGAACCGTGTCAGTAGTTGGCACAGTACGTGTTGGTCACATACCTTGCATTAGTGGCAGTGTTGGTATAGCCTCACCTGTTAAAGGTGGATTTACCACTAAACTGGGCTTTCATGATGGAATTGCTTCCTTGTCCTCAAGCTCATGGAGGACAATTTCACTCTTGGATCTATGGTTTCTTACATATTCGTCCTCTAAGAATCTTGCGTTGGTACTGACAACGACTTTCTGATTCTCAGGACAATAGAAGTAACCACCTTTCGCTTGCCTGGGATATCCTACAAACAACATCAGCTTACACCTACTTTCTAACTTATCAGGTTCCTTTTGTCAGCACATATGCTGGACAACCCCAAACCCTCACTCTGTTCAAACTTGGCTTTCGCCCATACCAGAGTTCCAGAGGTGTTTTAGGAACTGATTTAGGAGGTATCAGGTTAAGCAAGTAGGCCGCTGTCTCCAAGGCATATCCCCAAAACGAAATTGACAAGCTTGCATAACTCATCATCGACCTGACCATTTCTAAGAGAGTTCTATTTCTTCTTTCCGCTACACCATTTTGTTGTGGGGTTCCTGGTGCAGTCCACTGGGATGTAATCCCTTTGTTTGACAAGTACTGCAAGAACTCGTTACTGAGGTATTCTCCACCATGATCCGATCATTTACCTAGCTTCTTTTCTACCTCAGTCCTAAATTCTTTGAATTTCTCAAAGCATTCAGGCTTATGGCGAAGCAAATAGACATATCCGAATCTTGAGTAATCGTCAATGAATGTGGCGAAATACTCATAACCTCCATGAGCTTGCGTGGACATTGGTCCACATAAGTCAGAGTGTATCAATTCCAACACATCATCTGCTCGAGATTGACTTGCCTTAAAAGGCCTGGTCGTCATCTTACCCTCTATACAGGACTCACAGATTTGATGCGGTACCACTTGAAAAGAATCTAAGAGCCCATCGCATGCTAATCTTTTAATCCTTTTTAGATTGATGTGATCTAGTCTCAAGTGCCAGAGATATGTTTGATCCTGATCGGAAGAAAATTTTCTCTTTAAATGATTATTATTATTGGATTAGTTTGCAACATTCACGGAAGATTTATGCATACAATCAATGATATAGAGAGAGTCAATCAGTTTGCCATGACAGATAACACCGTTATTACCAATGATAGAAACTCCACTATAAAAAATAACTGAATATCCATCACTAAATAACTTGGAAACTGAAATTAAATTCCGCCGAAAAACTGGCACATATAAAACATCTATCAAAATCAAAACATTGTTTTCAAAGCATAAAGTAAAATCTCTAATGGCTACTGCTGAGACTCGCTCTTCGCTGCCCATTGAGATGGTAATCTCGTCATGCTTCAGCTGCCTTGTCGGCCTGAACCCCTGCAAAGTATAACAAACATGATCAGTAGCTCCAGTATCCACTACCCAAGAATGGGTAGAAATCGATGCTAAACATGAATCTGTTATAAATGCACATGACGCACCTTGTCCAGTCTTCCTGACTTGACAATCTTTCTTCCAGTGACCCGCCTTGCCACACCTGAAACACTTGTCCCTTTTAGCAGGCACGCCCGGTGTCCTTTTTGACTTTCTTCTTAAACATTCCTTTGCGCCTCTTGCCAACCAGCGCAACAGGATGGTTACTAGAAGTAGCCAAAGCAACTTTTTCTGGTTGCATTACTGATTCCGCTGCCATCAAGTCATTGAGTAACTCGTTAAGAGTGTACTCATTCTTGTTCATGACAACATTCAATCTAAAGTTCTCAAATGACTTTGGCAGAGAGTTGAGAATGATATCAACCTGCGCTTCCGCATCGATACCACCTCCGTGCAGCGTGAGCTCATCCATAAGGTGCGTCATGCCAACCACGTGCTCTCTGACCGAGCTACCTTCTGCCATTTTCTGTCCCTCATGAGATTGAATTTGACTGCTCGGTCTGACTCACCATAGGTCGCTGTGAGGCTGTCCATTATGTCACTAGCATTATCATATGAATGATGCTGTTGTGCAAGTACCTTGGACATAGTAGTCATCATATAGCATTTCACTATATAGTTTGACTTGAGTCACTTGTTATAGTAGCTCTTTTCCTCATCAGTCGTTGCATTAGTGGGAGCAGCCGGACGAGGCTTATCAAGGACAAACTTGTGTTCCTCTGCGACAAGGATGTAATCCATGTTGCGTTTCCATTCTTGGAAATTGGGACCGGTTAATTGGTTTTGTGCTAAGATATTGATCACATTTGGTAAAGACATGTCTGAAAATAATAAATTAAAGCATAATTAAAACATAGTCGCAAACTATTGAAACAATTAAATATCGAAACCTTATGATAAAACAATATCAATGTTTCCTCCAATTTGCCTAAGTATTACTATTGCAAGCCACTCATGTGGACGTTTACAACAAAACACTTAACCAGACTGCATCTTTCAATTCCAGTCCTTTAAGTCCAATCCATGCCCAGGTTCCTTAGACAAATGGAATTAATAATTGGAGACTAACTTAAGACCATATTATCCTATTGAGCAGGACATCACAAATGAGTTATACTCTGGATAACATCTAAGCTAGCTTACCACCAAAGCCAACCCTCCCATATAAGGTTCTACTAGAACGCACTTGATCCCCTAGAGAACTTACGAAAATTCAATACGCAAGCTACACATGTAGACGTTTACGCATGAGCTCCCACTTCTCACATTAAATAAATGTTTGTTTTAAGAAATCCTATCTATTAGAACTTATGAATAATAAATTAAGTAAGCTACACATGTAGACGTTTACCTAATAAATTACCCACTTCCAATAAAGGATTGCTTTGTGGAGGTCTTACTAAATTATGAGCTTAGTAATTTTCCCTTCTTTCGAAGCTTCGGAGGCGGCGACATATTCCGCCTCCATGGTGGAGTCAGCAATGCATTTCTGCTTTGCGCTCCTCCAAGATACAGCCCCACCTCCCAAGGTAAACACATAACCTGAGGTTGATTTCTTATCATCCTGGTCCCCTTGGAAATCCAAATCTGTGTAATCTATAGGGCACAAATCCTCACTTTGATAAACTAGGCAATAATTCCTAGTTCTCTTCAAATACTTGAGGATGTGCTTTATCGCAGTTCAATGCCCCTGTCCAGGGTTAGACTGATATCTTGCTACCATGCCAACGACGTAACAAATATCAGGCCTGGTACACATCATTGCATACATGAGTCTACCCACCGCAGATACGTATGGTACTAGACTCATCTCATCTTTCTCACTCTGTGTCACAGGACACTGCCCAGTAGAAAGATGTATGCCAGGTCTGAAAGGTAGCAAGCCTTTCTTGGCGAGTTGCATGCTGAACCGGGCTATCACAGTATCCACATAGGATCCTGAGATAAGCTTAACATCCTTCTCTTATGATACTGTAAGACCTTAATCCCAAGAATGTTCCCAACTTCTCCCAAATCCTTCATTTGGAATTGTTCGGATAACCAATGTTTAATCTCCAACATCACTCTCTCGTTTCCAAATAGGAGTATGTCATCCACGTACAGTGCAAGGAAAACCATGCTCCCACTAACACAAAGTTGATAAACACAACTTTTGTTCTCCTACTGTGAAAATCCATAAGATTTAATCACATTGTTGAAACGTAAGTTCCACGACCTTGAAGCTTGCTTAAGTCCGTACAAGGACTTCTTAAGCTTTCAGACAAGATGTTCTTTGCCATTGATCATATAACCCTTGGGTCGCTGCATATAGATGTCCCTACCTTCTTCAAGGCAACCGTTTAGAAAATGGTGTTGACATCCATTTGCTAAATCTCGAGGTCTAAGTGCACTACTATGGCAAGAAGTATCCGGATAGATTTAAGCATGGCTACCGGTAAAAAGGTTTCGTCATTGTCTATGCCCTATTTCTGACTATAACCCTTTGCCGCTAGTCTGGCTTTGAAAGTCGTAACTTCTCCATCCGCTCCCTTCTTTCTCTTGTATACCCACTTGCACCCTATGGCTCTAAAGCCATCAGGCAGCACAACTTTCTGGTATACATCCATAGCGGTTATGGATTCTATTTCAGAATCCATGGCGATGCGTCATTTCACAACATCCTTGTACTGCACTGCCTCTTCGTAGGTCAGTGGGTCAGAGTCCTCATGTCCATCTTCAGGGCTCAAGTCTGAAGACTCACCCATGAACATATACCTTTCTTGTTGGAAAATAACTTTCCCACTGCGACAAGGCATCGATGTTGTGTAAGCAGTTGGTGCAGCAACTTGTGATTCTGCACCCTGCACTAAAGAACGTGCCGGTGGTGCTGTACCTCTCATAGGTGCACCCACGTTCGCACGTTCCTCTTCCCTTGGAATTTCACGCTCATCTTCAATTTCTTGAAGAACTATATCACTCATTGTCTTGTGGTTTCTCGCATACTGGTCATCCAAGAATCTAGCGTGGTGCTAATAATGATTTTCTGACTCTTAAGACAGTAAAAGTAACCACCTTTCGTTCGCCTAGGATACCCTACAAACAACATTACCTTGGTCCTGCTTTCTAACTTATCAGGTTCCCTTGTCAGCACGTGTGCCGGAAATCCCCATACTCTAAACTTGCACAAACTAGGTTTGCGTCCAAGGAAGAGCTCACATGGTGTCTTAAGAACCAATTTAGAAGACACCAAGTTTAAAATGTAATCCGTTGTTTCCAATGCGTATCCCCAAAACAAAATGGGTAAGATTGCATAACTCATCATTGTTCTTACCATCTCTAAAAGAGTTCTATTTCTTCTTTCGGCTACACCATTTTCCTAGGGAGTACCCAGTGCAGTCCACTAAGATGTAATCCCATGATTTGACAAATATTGTAGGAACTCGTTCCCGAGGTATTCGCCACCGCAGTTAAATCGCAAAGACTTGATAGTTATCCCGACCTTCTTTTCTACCTTAGCCTTGAACTCTTTGAATTTCTCAAAGCACTCAGACTTGTAGCGAAGCAGGAAAACATATCCGTATTTCGAGTAATTGTCAATGAAAGTGATGAAGTACTCATACCCTCCACGAGCCTGTGTGGACATGGGCCCACATAAGTCAGAATGGATCAATTCTAACACATCCTCTGCTCGAGACTGACTAGCCTTGAAAGGCCTAGAAGACATCTTTCCCTCGATGCAGGATTCGCAGACTTGATAAGGTACAGGCTAGACTAAGTCCAATGTACCGTCATCTGCAAGTCGCTGAATCCGCTTCAAGTTGATGTGACCTAGTCTCAAGTGCCAGAGATATGTAAGAACCTCATCAGAAGAAATAAGTTTTCTCTTTCTAGGATTATCAATTACAGATAAATTACGTGTAGCATTCGCGAATGTCTTATGATGACAGTTAACGACATTGAGAGAGTTATTCAGCATTCCACGACAGATAACAACGTTATTACCAATGATAGAAACACAACTATCAAAAATAAATGAATATCCATCAACATAAAGTATGGAAACTGAAACAAGGTTCCGCTGGAAATCCGGCACATATAAAATATCTCTCAAAGATAAAACAGAATCATCAAAGTACAAGGTGACATCTCCAATGGCTACTGCACTCACTTGTGCTGCATTCCCCATTGAGATGGTAACTTCGTCATTCTTCAGCAACTTCCTCGGTGTGAACCCCTGCAAAGTGTAACAAACATGGTCAGTAGCTCTAGTATCCACTACCCATGAATGAGTAGAAACTGATGCTAAACATATTTCCGTTACAAATGCAAATGACGTGCCTTGTCCCTTGCTTCTGTATGCGTTCTTGCTTGAAGTGACACCAACCCTCTTCATCTCATTTGACATCCTTTCACGTCTTCTTCGATCAATTAGATTCTTGTACCCAATATAAACCACATCTTTCAATGTGTTCAAACTGTGCACAAAATCTGATAACTCAGAATCCCATGAAGGTACGAAAGACTGTTCTGCCAGGAGATCAGTAAGCAAATCTTTGAAAGTATACTCCTCTTAGCTACATCCTTCTTAAAGTCATAGAATATAAGCGGTAATGAGTTCAGGATTATATCGATCTTAGCCCGATCACTGATACATCCACCTCTACGTGTGAACCGATTCATGGTGTTATCCATCATCATCACATGTAATGTCACTGAACTACCATCAGCCATTCTCTTGCAGACAAGGTCTTTCACGAGATCACAGCTGACAGTTCATTCCACTTCGCCATACGTAGCCACTAAGTCCATCCAGATCGCAACAGAGCTACAATAGCCCATGTACTTGAGTTTCAATTCTCTAGACAGGTTATCCGAGATTAACTTGTAAGTAAAATCCTCAAGATGCCACCCATCTGTCATAGAATTCCTTCTCACGTCTAGAGATTACTTTATGGTAATGTGGGGCAAGTGGCTTCATAGTAAGAACAAACATATATTGCTTAGACAGGAGGATATACTCAATGCAGTATTTCCACTCAGGAAAGTTTGGACCAGTTAAGGGATTGAGAGCAAGAATATGATCAACATAGTCATAGACATATCTGAAACAAATAAATAATCTTAATAAGAACATACATGCAGAACATTCGAAAATAAATGCATTGAAAACCTCTTAATAAATCAAATACAAATATTTTCCACTAATAGCCCAAGAGTTCCCACCGCAAGCTACACTCGTAGACGTTTACGATGTCACCCTCAACCAGACTGCGGGTTTTAAGCCCAAATCCTTTAATTTCATACCATGTCAGGAATCCTTAGACACATGAAATTAATAATTAGTGTAAAAACTTAGACCAAGCAATCTCTCAAGAACAGGGAAGCAGCAACTGCAATATATTCTAAGATGCTTCTAAGCACTTAACCACAAATTTAACTCCAGCCAAAAGAGACAGTTTGGCATGGCACGTAGCCATACCGCACGACCCTTAAAGATTTCGTTATCTAAAACTTTAATCAATCCTAGAATACTTATGAAAGAGAATTACGCAAGATACTCTCGTAGACGTTTACACAAAACCCTCCCAGTATTCACATGATTTAAATTATTTGTCTAGAAATCCCAACAATTGCGACCCATGCAGCTTCGAGAATTAGCAAGCTACACTCGTAGACATTTACTAAGATGGAAGATACACTTATAGCCTAGGACCACTTTGTGGAGGTCTATTGATTTTAATTAAAAAATCCACTTAGTATTTTTGATTCAAAAGGTTTCTTAAATGCGCACATAAATAATTTCTTGTCATTATATTTCCCAAATTTTTGCATGTAATTAAACAAGCCCAAAAATTCAAAATATAATACGACAATAAATTAATCACATAAGCATGCTTTTAAAGTAGTAAATAATAAAGTAGTAAAACATGCTTTCCTATTATCTACACATGCTTATTGTGCAATTAATAAATCACATATCATATGAGGGCAATTAAGATAAACAAATATTCCTCGTGACCCCACAAAATAGGGAAAATAAAATAATCCTATCTATTACAAAATTTGAAATTTGAATTTCAAATTTGGATAACTCAAAATCTTCTTAAAATATTCACAAATCTTCCAGGGCCTTAATATCCTCAACCACCAAATCTTTTTGGATCTAGGGTTTTGAGATTTGAAAATTAGTTCCACAATCCAATTGCAAACCCTAGGGTTTACATCAAATTGCACCAGCCATCAAACCTCGAACCACCACCGCAGCAGCAGAGATAAGCATGTTGGATCAGGAACACCATGTCTAGATTCAACGTTTAGAGTTTCACTGACCAGGACACTGCATGAAGAGTTTAAAGTTGAACACATTAAAAAATGGTGCCCACCAGTTCCAAAGATTGATTACGCTAACAAGAATCATCATGTTAAAGCGAGCATAGATCACATTTTGGAGTTGTTGCACATGGATTTTTTTGGACCAGTCAAGCCATCCACCATCGGAGGGAAGAGATTTACTCTTGTAGTTATGGATGACTAATCGAGGTACACATGGGTGAGGCTCATAAAGACGAAGGACGAGATCAACCTCTAGCTTCCAGAATTGATTTTGCAGGTGCAAAACAACAAAAGAGTGGCCATGAAGAAGATAAGGTCTACAAAGGAATAGAATTCTGCAATGGAACATTGATGGATTTCTGTGCAGACACTGGAATTGCCCATGAGAAGTCAAATCCGAGAACACCTCAAGAAAACTTTCTTGCTGAGAGAAGGAATCACACACTCAAAGAAGCAATAAGGACCATGCTCGCTGAATCAAGTTTGAGCGAAGGATACTGGGGAGAAGCCATGATGATAGCATGCTATACTCAAAATAGAAGTGCCATCAACAATCATCATTAAAAAACTCCCTATGAGGTCTACAATGGTCGTAAGTCTTCTATAGCTCATCTTCGTGCATTTGATTCTCCATGTTACATTCACAATAACAGAAAGTCAAAATTGAACACCTTTAGTCCCAAGGCTGATGAAGGAGTGTTCCTCGGATATGGACATCCTTCATACAAGGGATATAGGGTGCTCAACAATTCTACGGGACTTGTGGAGGTAACATGTAATATTGATTTTGATGAGTCTATTCTAGTGCGCAAGACCTTGAAAGATCTAGAGCTTGATACTCGTGAGATCAAGGATGTCAATGAGAAACTGTGTTCTAAAATATAAAATGTTAATGCAGTTTCTGAGACTAGATCTATGAATGAAACATCAAGTATTCCAGAGGATTCGGTTGGATCACAACCTGCCGAAGGGGCCAGTGATGCTATAGTTCTTGCTGAGGCCATAGATTCCCTAACACTAAATGCAGGTACAAATCAAGGGTGAACTCCAGTTCAAGCTAAAACTGAGAATGGCACTCAAGCTGGAACCGACTTTGGCAAAACTGAGGTTCCTGGAAATGAAGATGCCCAACTTAAGAGGTTAATCCAGAAGTTCAAGGACATGAAATTGAAGCCGTTATCATTGGAGAAGAAGGAACAAACCAGGTTTTAGAAGATCAAGCTTGAAGAGAGGAAAGTTTAGCCATGATGAAATCTACTCTATCCTCAGTTCCAGTTTCAAGAACTGACTTTCCAGGAGCTTTCATTTAACCGGTTGAGGTTACTCTGCTCCAGAAGCCAAATTGGTTAAGACATCATCCTAAAGATGTTGTGTTGGACAACATTGCTAATCCAATCCGCACATGCCAAGAAAGAGCCTTATTGACATGCTTTATCTCTCAACAGCCAGAACTAACTAAGATTGGAGATGCCTTGAAATCCACAGATTAGATTAATGCCATGGAAGAGGAATTAGCTGAGTTCAAGCACAACAATGTATGGTACATGGTGGACAGACCAACTCACCAAGTTGTCATTGGAACAAAGTGGGTTTCAAGAACAAGAGAGATAAAACAGGCACCATCTGGTAGCAAAAGGATATGCTCAGTGTGAAGGGATCGATTTCATTGAAACCTTTGCTCTAGTTGGCCGACGTGAAGCCATCAGACTATTCTTAGCTTATGCAGCACATCACAACTTCACAATTTTTCAGATGGATGTGAAGAGTGAATTCTGAATGGGGAACTCAAAGAAGAAGTGTATGTTGAACAGCCCTCAGACTTCAAAGAGAAAGGCTCTTTATGGTTTGAAGCAGGCACCCAGAGCTTGGTATGAGACTCTATCTCAGTTTCTTCTCAAGAATGGTTTCCAGAAGGGAAATATTGACACAACCTTGTTCAGAATCAAAGATGGCACTGACATCATGTTAGTTGAAATCTATGTCGATGATATTATTTTCGGGTGCAAGAATTTGAAGCCGTGCGAGAAGTTTGCCCAACTTATGCAAAGTAATTTCCAAATGAGCGTGATGGGCAAACTGACTTATTTCCTCGGTCTTCAAGTTATTCAGTATGGAGGAGGAATCTTAATCAATCAGAAGAAGTATACAAGGGGCTTGATTAATAAGTTTTATCTTGAGAAGACCAAGCCCTTGAGGATTCCGATGAACCACAGTGCTAAGATCAATCTTGATGAAGAAGGAGAAGCAGTAAATCCAATGAGCTATAGAGGAATTATCGGATCTCTATTAAATCTGACTACAAGCAGGCCTGATATCACTTATTTCGTAGGTGTTTGTGCGAGATTTTAAGCAAATCCCAAGAAATTGCACATGGATGCTTAATATGTGTGTAAAATGACCTATGTGCATGCTTTTTGTTTTTATTTTACACCCATATCATATGTTTTTTGTCTTGTTTTCGTGTTTTGTGGTGTTTGAGTAGTGTAGGGATAGAATTGAGCATATTTCATCAAGTTTGGCCAATTTTTGGTAAAATATCGATCCGGATGAGTTCCTTGTACTGGAAATATCAACCCGGATGAGCAGAGGATGTCGTATGGAAGATTTCAGAGCCAAATCCCAGTCTGGAAAACTCTGGGTTTGGTCGAGATTTGCCTCTGTTTGGCTCATCTCGACGGAACTCTACAGAGATCGACCGGTATCTGCTCTTCAGAGCCAAATACCGGTTGATCCCTTTTGGTTCCGGGGGATCCCAGATGGGCAGTTGTGGCAATTTCTCAGATTTAAATGATCCCGGTCGAGATGCTTTCATTCGGGGCAATCTCTAAGGCTGCTAACTTAATATAAAAGGGGGGGGAAATGCAAATTGGAAGAACTTTTGGCAGAGAATTGATGGTTACTCACTCAAATTACACCTCCCATCCATTTTTAACATCAATTGAAGAGCTTCAAAGGCAAATCCAATCAAATTCGTGAAGGAATGAAGATCTAGAGTAGAGATCAAGATCAAATCAAGTCAATTGGGGAAAGTCTCTTATTTACCTCTTCTTTTGTAATGGCTAAGTATTTTAATTGCTTTCATTTGAGCAAATTAAGAGGTATGTGTGGCTAAACCTTCTTGGATGTTGGATCGAACAAAGTAGTGGATAGACTTGGTTGATGAATTGATTGTTTACCTCTCTCTATATGATTAAGACATGCTAGATCTTGTTTCTATGCAAGTAATGTAGATATGAGTCAGTTACTTGTTACTTGACACTGAGATTGCAGCCAATACGCGGGTTAAAGTGTAATGAATAGTGTGTTCTTAAGTGTGTCTCGATCCAATCCCTGTGCGGAGGAAGCACATAGGTTGAGAATTCACAAGCCTTTGGGAGTGTGGTAGAATTTGACAACGTAACGGTTCAATAATTATAGTACATCTACGATTAATTCGCCGGTACAAAGGGGATTAATCATTTTCGTGTGAATTGACCATCAATAGAGAGATGAAACTGTGTTTGCAACATTCAATTAACCAAATTGCTTTACTACCTAGTTCTATTCCACATTCTATTTCCTCTATATTGTGAACTTCGATTAGTTCTTGTTTCTACCAATTGTGAAGTACTTGAGGTGTGTTTTTAAGAGTGAGAATCGTGATGAATGTCTGTTTAGATTTAGTTTTGGTAATTGTTGCTAGTTGTTAGTTAAATTTCATTGCCTAGTTAGTAAAAATACTCAATGATTGTTCTACATAGATATAACTCTTCACACAAGTATTTGGTACTCTAGTGGGCGAACCGAGCAAGAACCGGATTGATACATTTATTCTCGTATTACACTAGGAATTCAATTGGTCTTTTTAGTTGAGTTTTTGGTGTGATCAAGTTTTGGCGCCGTTGCCGGGGACTTGATTGAGTAGGCTACTAGATATTGGAGAAAGTGTGAAGTTTGCAGTCTAGGTGTTTGATATTTTGTTTGTTTGATTGATTTCTATTATTTTGTTTAAATTGTTTAAGTTGTTAGTTTGTGATTGGAGCTGTGGATCTTGTAGGTGTTGCATGATCTCGAGATCCAAGGCTCGCTTGCTTGTAGAGCGGAAGTTACAACGAAGAGTTGAAGGAGTGAGATAGAAATTGAGATGGAAAATTGGCATGAGGACATAGGGAGAATAGATAAACTTGAGAGGCAACTCGAGAAGATGAGAGCTGTGATGAATAAGAGGAATGAGCCACAAAGGCCTCTCCAAAATATCTTCCGGCCTCAAGGTGACCATGCTACGGGAGGATTCCGATTGGGGGTGAATGCTACCCAATTTGAAATTAAGCTACAGCTCGTACAGATGATTCAAAGTAATCAATAAGGTGGTCATGCAACGAAGGATCCTAACGCCTATATCTCGCGGTTTCTTGAGATTACCGACACCATCAAAATAAATCAAGTACCTAAAGACCACATCCGAATGAGATTGTTCTCATTTTCTCTTAGAGATGGGGCGAGACATTTGTTTGAAGGCCTTGATAAGTCAAGCATCCATACTTGGGAGGAGTTTCTAGAGAAGTTCTTATTCAAGTCCTTTCCTCCGAGTCTTACTTTGAAAAGAAGAGCCGATATCACTTCATTTGGGCAAAGGTATGATGAGCCTTTGTATGAGACTTGGGACCGTTTTCGTGATCTAATCTGAAGGTGTCCGAGGCATTGCTTGTCTCGAAGCCAACAAATATGCTAGTTTTACGGGGGTCTCAATTACAAGACCAAGGTGATGCTAGACGCTTCTTTGGGGGGTTCATTCCTCGATCAATAGGAAGATGAGGCTTGGAGAACTATAGAGAAGATGGCAGAAAACAGTTACCAATGGCCCAAGGAGAGGAAAGACTATAGAGCTATGAAGTCGGTGAATGAAATGAAGGAGAGTGATGAGTTAAAGGATCAAATAGCATTGATGCAAAAGAAATTGGATTTGTTAACTACCATGGGCGAAAGAAGGGATAAGATGGTGATGATGAAACGAGAGGAAATGTATCCAGGGAATGTAAACTTTGTCAACCAAAGGATGGGGTACAACAACAATCGTGTCCCCTACAATCAATCGGGTAACATGCACTATCACCCTTCTAATCGGTTCCACCCTAATTTCTCCTATGCGAATCCAAATAATGCCTTGAATCCTCCAATACAATTGGAGAATGGGGGGAGTAGTGGCCAAGGAAGATACATGGGAGGAGGAGGTAGTAGACACGAAAATCATGAAGCTAGGAGAATCCTAACGAAGAAATTAACAAGAAGTTTGAGAAATACGATGGAATGCTAGCTGAGATACAACTTCAAATTTCCTCGATTGCAAAGTAATTGAGAAGGAAGCATCACGCTGGTAAGTTTCCGAGTGATACGAAAACTTCCCAAAAGAAGAGTTGTAGTTTGGTGAATGAAGAACGAGGAGAAGAGGAACAAGTTTTGGTGATGACTCCAAAGTTGGAGAATGTGAAAGTTGAAATTGAACCAAAGGTGGTGAATGATGAAGTGGTTGAGAAGGTTGAAGTTGAAAAGGTGAACAAGGAGAGTGGGGTTCAAGAGTAAGAAGTCAAGTTCTTTGACTACATCAAGAAAGGTGACATCGAAATGCAACTTCTGAAGGAAATTCAACGAGTACCATTGTTAGACAAATTGATTGAAGATGAGTTGAAACCGGTGAGTGGTTTGCATGAAGAGGAATCATTGGGAGAAGAATGTACTGAAGGAAATGAAGCAAGAGGTGTGAGAAAGATAGCAAGTAAGAAAGATGACTCCGGGAGCTTTATGATAAGTTGTAAGATTGGGGATATAAAAGTGAACAAAGCCTTATGTGATTCCGGGGCAAGCGTTAACATTATGTCTTGGGTTTTGTTCAAAGAATTGGATGTTGGTGAGTTGAAACCAACAAGTCATGTCCTCCAAATGGCTAACCATGCAATCTTTTGCCCAAGAGGAGTTGTGGAGGATGTTAATGCATAAGTTGTGGATTTTACCTTCCCGGGGGACTTTTTGGTTGTTGACAAGAAGAATAAAGGGGGAATCCATTTGATATTTGGGCGACCATTCTTGCATACGGCGGATGCTCTATTTGACTGAAAGAATGGGGATCTTACCTTCCAATGTGAAGGAAAGGAAGTGGTATTTTTGTTTCCCCCAAAGGTGATGGTAGATGTGACGGAAGGAAGGACATTGGAAAATGAAAAAGGAAAATGGACTTGGGTTGAAAAAGGAGTTAGAACGAAGAGATTGAATAATGGTGAAGATCCTAGGATGGTTGCTATGGATGAAGACAATGAGGAGTATGATGATCTGGGGGATTACTTAGAGCAAAAAAAAAGGAAAAATGAAGGAAGCAAGAGTTGAAGATGAACCACCTCGGAGTGCAAGGAGGAAGATTCTCTTTCCGGAGGAGCCTTGGCCTACGGATCGAGGTATGAGTTCCGGATCCTCCTCTTATGATCATGATTGAAGATGATGAGGTAAGAAGTCAAGCTAATGACTCTAAAGAAGTGCTTGTTGGGAGGCAACCCAATGTTAATTGCTTTGGTTATTTTGTGTTTGAATAAGTGTTTAGGTTGTTAGTTTAGATGCTTTTGGTTGATAGTGATGATTTGGTTGAAGGATACTTGATCTATTGATGTTTTGCAGACTTAAATTGTTTTTGTGATTGAAGAATTGAGTTTGGGGAAGTGCAAAGTCGAATTTGAGATGTAATGTTGAAGAAATGAAGCACAAAAGTTGAGGAATATAGGCAAATATCGACCCAGCTACAAAAATCTCGCCCCAGCTAAACAAGATCGATCGAACCCAACCCTTTCTGCTGTGGGTTCAATTGAACTCGATTAGAATTCAAATTTTCACAGGACAGAGAAGAATATCGGTCGAACCTGATCTCTTGCTACTGAGAGTTCAGTCGATCTGGGTCAGGCATTTTCAAAATTGGTTGGACAGAGCCATAGATCGACCGATTTGCCTAAAATACCGATCGATCCATGTGTAATTTTAAAATGGGATCTAGGGCTCATTTCTCTCCAACTCGATTTCTGTCAAAATTTTACTTCCCAAAGTTTATCTCTTGTCTAATTACTTTAATTTGTGCGATCCTTACCTTCTATTGTTGATCATGGCTAGAAAAGAGCTCGTGGAGGCCCTTCTTCATCCAGAATCCGTCGCCCATCAAATTTTGATGATGAGGAGTTTGCACGGTTCAAAAATCTTTTGGATTAGCAAGTTGTGGGGATGAAATATTCGTGCAAGGATACGCTGGAGGCATTGGAGCTCAAGGTTCAAGGTTCAAATAGCAATCCGATCTCTGCGTCGTTCAAGGTTTGAGGTAAGGAGTACATTTTACGTAGGCATGAGATGGATTAGATTTTTGGTTGTGATGAGGAGTCCATGTTTTTGCCTGATGAGATTAATCTTGCTGCATTTTGGGAATCTATATCGGGGGTGAAATTTGAGGGTGCATTTCATATTAAGTCTTGCAAGGCATCATTGATTGGGAATGCTATTACCGTTACATCCATAAGGTGGTAGGAGGGTCCGTATGTGGTCGATATGAGTCGGGAAATGTGATTTTGTCTGAGATGTACATGTTGTTTGCTATGATGCATTGGATGAAATTTTCTGTGTGGGGAGTGATGATAGATGCATGGAGTAGAGTGTATAAGTTGAAAAATCCTTCTATTTGTGGTGGTGGTATGCTTACCCCAATTTTCGAGCACTTGGGTATTTAGTTGATGGGTGCATTTGCTCCGGGATTGCCTCTAGATGCTACTTCGCTTTTTGCTGGCAAGTTTTTGGTTCCAGGTAGGCGTGGTAAATTTTACTACAAATTTGGAGATAGGATGGTTAAGTTGCCTTGTGTGGGGTTAACCACGGTGGATGACTTGGAGGATCGGTCTAACTGGTTGATGGACACCGAGGATCACAGGGATGTTGTTGGTATCCTATCTCGGGATGAATTCTTTACTTCTTTGAATAGGTTAGCCGAGTTGCAGCAGCAAGGTGAAGGGGGAGTAGGGTCTAGTACGCAGGCACCACCCATGGAGGACTGACAGCAACAGATGTTTTCTATGATGTGGCGGGCTACTGACTCGGTTGAGTCTTTATCTATTTCCATGTAGGGTCTTGATGTTCGGATGGCTGCGATGCAAGGGGATTTCACTGCTTACCAGACTACTACTGCTGTCCGGTTTGAGAGCCTCGATCGGAGGATGGATGAGATCCATGGAGATGTCTGAGAGCTGCATCGTCGTGTGCCTGTGCTGTACAGCCATCGCCGAGACCACTCACCACAGGATCGAGAGGAGTGATGGAGCATTGTTCACCTTTTTTTACAAACTTAGTCTCACTTGACTAAGTTTGGGGGATGTGCCGGTTGTCGGTGCTTCGATTTGTTCTTCTCCTCTCCTACCTCTTTTATCTACTTTTGTTAGATGATTTTCTCCTTTGATGACATTTGATTCGATTTGGTTGTAGTATATTTGATATTCTATACTCTTGGTTGGATTTGGATGATGAATGTTTTAATGGTTTTATCTTGCTGATGAATTGAATTGAGTTTTTGATTGGTTGCATGAGTTTATTCTTCATATATTTTTTGTTTGGTTGGATGTTGATGTATGAATGGTGTAATGTTTGGTGGTGCTAGTGGAAAAATGTTTGATTTGTATAGATTATGGATTGTGGTATTATTGGTGGAAAGATGTTTGAATGGGATTATTATTGGTTTGAATGCATATATTTTGTTGAGGATCTATGGTTGAGTGTTTTGAGTGAGATTCTTGAATTGGTGGAAATGAGCTTATGATTGAAATGAATTATGCTCAATTGGTAGTGTTGTTGAGTTTGTTTTAGTAGGTACAACAAGGCGGTGGAGAGCGGTTGGTTTGTAGATGCCGATGGGTAACACCTTCTTTCGTTCTTCTTGCTATAGTTTTTGGTTTTCTAGTGTAGTATAGTTGAATAAGGTTGTTTGAATGTTGCATGCTTGTGTGTGAGTGATGAACCCGAACTAGGCTAGAGATTGTCTTTTGATAAATTAGGGAAGTTTGAATCTTACTTGAACCAATGATAGGGCGGAATCGTAGAAATTGAAGCATGCTTAGATTAAACTTTTGAATTGTCGAGATTTGTGCGCATTAATGCTCGAGACTTAACAAAAAGGCGTGAGATTTTAGCTTGATATTGTTATATCTATTCGATTGTGAGAGGCGAGATTGAGAGTGAGAGATCTAGAACTTTCCTCCATTCTCTAACTATTTAGCATGAGCTTTTGACTAGAAGATGATACTAGGCATTTTATTCTTAGTGCATGTTAATGCTTGAGACTTAACAAAAAGATGTGATATTTGAGCTAGATATTGTTATATCTATTCGGTTTTGAGAGGCGAGATAAAGAGGGAGATTTCTAGAACTTGTCTCCATTCTCTTTCTATGTAGCATGAGCTATTGACTAGAAGATGATACTAGGCATTCGATTCTCAGTCCTTCCTTACTCATCGGGAGTATAAGGTGTTCTATTTGATCATTATTTGTCTTTCTTACATTTTTTTCCCGTGATTGAGCCTTATTGGAGATTGTTCTTTGATATGATTGGGACAAAGTTTGGGGGAATGAGAGTTTGAGGGTGAATACGGTGTTGTAAGTTTGGGTTGTGAATTGTTTGGTTTATTTCGGTTGAATTGAATCCCATTTGATGAGGCTAGAAATAAAGAATTTGAAAAGTTGGAAAAGTTGGAAAGAAAAGGTGCAAGTCATAAAAAATGAGCACCAACAAATTTTATTGTTGAGAAAATAAAACAAAAGAGAAAAAAAATATAAAACATGCAAGGGCATGAGAAAAAGAAAGTGAAAAAGGAAAGAAAAAGAAAGGAAGTTGAATAAGCCTTGGGTTTAGTGGGTTGAAGCATATGATTGGGGGTTTTGGGAATTTGAGGAGTTTAGTCACTTTGGCCAAAAACCACCTACCTTTTAGATAACCACGTTATAACCAAAATAAAGACCTTCTTGATTCTAGAAACTAGCTTGTTGTAGTATAGTGGTGAGATAGGATGCAATCCTATGGAAATCGAACTTGATATCTCGTGCTAGAGTGAATGATCCCTAAACATATGAGGGAGTGAATTTTATTTCTTATCTATTTTGTTGAGAGGTTTGAGTCTCTTGCATTAACCGTTGCTCAAATTTAGGTGATAATCTCGTTTGATTGAGGCATGCTAAGATGGATACGATGAGCTATGAGGTATTGCACTAGGTAGGAGGATTACTTTTCTCTGTTTTGATTGAGGACAATCAAAGTTCAAGTTTGGGGGATTATGATATGTGTGTAAATTCACCTGTTATTCGATGTGTGTGCATGCTTGTTTGTGTTTATGATGGATTTAAATACTGAAAGCATTATGATTGGTATATTATGTACAAGGTCGATTGGTTAATATACTGGGAATCATAAATGTTGTATGTTCATCTCCTGTCTGAATTAACAAACATGTGTCGCAAGCACAATTATCCTCTTATCTCCTCAATAAGAAGATCATACGGTGTGTAGTAGATCACGTAAGATCGTATGGATCGTTTGACCTAGCGAGATATAAATAGTTATCACAGCTGAGACAGTTCCAGGATAAAATGTCGGTGTAGGCTGCAGCATACGCAGTAATAAGCATCTTATCTTGGATGGCTTGATATGCTGGTGTGGGGCACAAATTGATAAGGACCTAAGTCGAGATCGATTCTTTTATCTGACATTAAAAGAATCTAGATCTCTATGGCTTGATGAGATCCTAAGCCTATATGAAGGTACGAAAGTGTATGCAGATTGTGTATCACTTTGAGTTGCAGTGAAAGGCTCTAGTTGAGCTTGTATATCTGTATATTGGGTTATAGCAGTTTGTGTATGACTGTCTGGTACTGGAACTAGGTAACCACATCCAGTATAGGATGGTGACATTCCCTGAGCAGCTCAAAAGGTTCGTTATGCTAAAGTACAGCAGGCAGATTAAGTTCAAGCATAAGTGAAAAGGTTTGAGTGGATTGACTCAGGAATATAAGATATAATTAATTAAATAGCTTGTCAAAGCTTAAATTAATTAACGAATGTCTGTAACCTTAAATGTGGGGATAAACCGAGCCATGCAACCCGTACCTCAAAACGTGGTAGCAAATAGGTAGGAAAGTATTGATTCTCTAGTGGAATGAATCAATATTAATTAATTAAATATATTCTGGGTTGAATATGGAAATTAATTAATTGATAGGCCTTATTTGCTATTTGCATTCTGGTCCCTGGTCTGGCCCCTGAAACTCAGGCCCAATAGAAGTCCAATATTTTCCTATAAATAGGCCTCAGTTCCTCAGATTTCAACAAACCACAAGATTATAAGTTGCACATAGCAAACCAGAATGTGGGAGCTGTGGTGATCGACTAGATCTGAGAAATGAGGAGGAAATTCTACTTCTCAACCGGACAAGGAATTTGAAGGGAATCTTCACCAGATATTCAGATTGAGTTGGGATACAGATTAGAAGATCAGATCAGGAGGATCTTCTTTCTTCTCTCCCTCTTCTGTTTTGAAAATATTATTATATTTTCATCAGATTTAATTCCTTTTATCTATTAGGGAATTAATCTTTGTGCGTGGGAAAAGGATCAAGAGGAATCTCCGCGCACTCGTTCTTCAAGGTTTCGCAATCCAAGTATTCCACATAAACCTTCTTTATGCATAATCAATAAGAGCATGCTAGGAATAATCATAGGCATATCAATTTATTTTTGATATTCCAATCCAGGCAAACGGACTTCGTGATTCAGCTCACGAATCCCTTCAATTGGTATCAAAGCCAGGTTCATTAATTGGCTCTATCGGAAAAAATAATATTGCCTATGATTTGCATGATTATTATTATTGATTGAATAATATGAATTGTTTTGGATTATATGATTATGTTTTTCATCCTCGTGGTTCTCGGGTTAATCCGCCCCTTTATAAGTATTCATTTTTCACCCACGAGATAAATCTGTGGTTAGATTTAGATTTTTAAATTGTAATTAAGTTTATTCAATGTAATCTTTTATTTTAAAAATTAAATCTTTAAAATGGAGAACAAAGAACACGAAGAACGAAGGACCACGCAACATCACACGATGGCACCGGCATGGCAGCACGCCATGCACGGTGGTCGGCAAGGGGACGCACAGCGGCACGGCGGCGTGGCACGTGGCGGGCAAGCGGCAGCACTGCGAAACCCTAGGGTTTATCAACTCTCGCGCGCGTGCACGCAGGGCACGGGCCGCGCGGCTACAGCCGGCCAGGCCGGTGTGGTGACCCTGGGCCGGCGACACAAGGGATGGGCGAGGAGGCTAGGACGGCGGCATGCAGCGGCCGGGGTGCGAGGCGCGCGCGCGCGACAGGCCTGCGCAGCTCCGCGCGCAGCATCGTCGGCACTCTCGCCCCTTCAGACGGCGACAACAGGGCGAGGGTGGTGACGGCATGGCTCAGCAGCGGGGTAGCGGGCTGGGGATGGCGGTGGAGGAGCTAGACGTACGAACCGGGGTGCATCAAACCCTAGGGTTTGCACGCGGTTCTTGCGAGCCTCTGATCTCATCTCTTGCGCGATTCTGGCAACTCACGGATGTCGACGGTGGAGAAAAAAGGTGATGGCGGCTCGGGCGACGGTCGGGGCAAGCCGGGGCGGTGGCATGCAAAGCGGGCGACGACCTGAGGAGGCAGAATCGCGGGTTGCAACCATGCACATACGTGCATGGCTGCTGCGCGATGCCGGGAGCCCTCACGGCGGCGATGGTTCGCTTGTGGTGGCTCGTTAGGCCGAGTTCTCGCTGGCTATTGGGCTTGCAATGTGTGCCTAGGCCTGCGATTTGGTTAACCAGCCCAGTTGTCCTATTTTCTGATGAATCAAATCTTGGAAACCCAGATTCAGAAAATAAAGTCAGATCACAGTCTAAGTAGTGGGAGCCCAGTCGAAGATCTGTAAAAATAATTCCAACATGTAATAGTTAGAATTATTATAATTTTAGTATCATGGGGGCCACGGGGACATTTTTATTTGTTTTATTATCTGTCTTTGCATGATATATGTGTTTATATTAATTGCGCAGCATATAAGCATGTTGTAGATAATAGGAGCACGTTTACTACTTTTATTTACAGCTTTAAAGCATGTTATGTGATTTATTTTATGTAATTAATTATAACTATAAATTCGGGGTTCATGCTATGCATGATAGAATTTTAGCAATGTTATAATTATGGCAACATAAAATAATTTGTGCAATTGAACCTTATGAATTTAAAATTACTAAGCTCATAATTTAGTAAGACCTCCAAAAAGCGATCCTTTATTGGAAGTGTGTAATTTATTAGGTAAACGTCTACATGTGTAGCTTGCTTAATTAATTATTCATAAGTTCTAATAGATAGGATTTCGTAAAACAAGCATTTATTTCATGTGAGAAGTGGGAGTTCATGCGTAAACGTCTACATGTGTAGCTTGCGTATTGAATTTTTATAAGTTCTCTAGGGATTGAATTACATGTGACAGCCTTATTATAAGGATCAGGTGTGTTCTAGTAGATCCTTATATGGGAGGGTTGGCTTTGGTGGTAAGCTAGCTTAGATGTTATCCAGAGTAAAACTCATTTGTGATGTCCCTGCTCAGTAGGAAAATATGGTCTTAAGTTAGTCTCCAATTATTAATTCCATTTGTCTAAGGAACCCGGGCATGGACTGGAATTAAAGGACTGGAATTGAAAGATGTAGTCTGGTTAAGTGTTTTGTTGTAAACGTCCACATGTGTGGCTTGCAATAGTAATACTTAGGCAAATTGGAGGAAACATTAATATTTTTTTATCATAAGGTTTCAATATTTAATTGTTTCAATTGTTTGCGTCTTTGTTTTAATTTCGGCTTTAATTTATTGTTTTCAGACATGTCTATTGCTCACATTGTCAACCTCTTAATATCAAACCCTTTAACTGGTTCGAATTTCCCTGAATGGAAGTTTTGCTTCATGGAAATACTCTGCACTGCAAAACATGCCCATGTGCTTTACATGGACCCTCTATCTCCAAGTATTGGAACTGTACTGGCTATGAGCGAGAGTTCTATGACAGATGGGTAGCTTCTGATGAGTTTGCCCGCAGACTCATCATGAACAGTCTGACTAGAGAATTAAAGCTCAAGTACAAGAAGTACCGTACTGTTGTTGAGATATGGAGGGACCTTGTGAAAGTATATGGGAAGGTGAGATAAACTGTCACTTATGATCTTGTGGAGGACCTGGTCTGCAAGAGGATGACTGATGGGAGTTCGTTGATTCTGCACTTCATCAGTATGATGAGAATTATGAGAAAGTACAGAAAGAGAGGTGGACGAATAAGTAAGCGGGCGGAAATAAACATTGTCCTGCACTCTCTATCTGATTCTTATAATGATTTCATCGAGTCCCTCGGTACCAGGCGCGAGTTTACTCTTCCTGAGTTACTCTCTGCCCTGATGCGAGAGGAATCTAATCTGATAGCATTAGAATTTGCTCCAACTTTGTCAGCTTTTGACAAGACAGTTGCTGAAGCAAGAAAAATACTTAAAAGGTTAGATGAAGCTGATCTGGCTGAAGACATCATCAGGCCAAGCAAATGCAAGCGAAGTGAAGTAGATTGTCTAGTGCCTAGCACGGGTAGACAAGGTACGTCATGTGCATTTTTAACGGAAACATGTTTAGCATCAATTTCTACCCATTCTTGGGTAGTGGATACTGGAGCTACTGATCATTTTTGTTATACTTTGCAGGGGTTCAGGCCAACAAGGCAGCTGAAGCATGACCAGATTACCATCTCAATGGGCAGCGGAGAGCGAGTCTCAGCAGTAGCCATTGGAGATTTTACTTTATGCTTTGAAAATAATATTTTGATTTTGAGAGATGTTTTATATGTGCCGGTTTTTCGGCGGAACTTAATTTCAGTTTCCAAGTTATTTAGTGATGGTTATTCAGTTATTTTTGATAGTGCAGTTTCTATCATTTGTAATAACAGTGTTATCTATCATGGCAAACTGATTGACTCTCTCTCTATATCATTGACTGTATGCATATATCTTCCGTGAATGTTGCAAACTCATCCAAAAATAATAATCATTTAAAGAGAAAGTTTTCTTCCGATGAGGATCAAACATATCTCTGGCACTTGAAACTAGGTCACATCAATCTAAAGATGATTAAAAGAATAGCATGCGATGGGCTATTGGATTCTTTTCAAATGGTACCGCATCAAATCTGTGAATCCTGTATAGAGGGAAAGATGACGACCAGGCCTTTAAAGGCAAGTCAGTCTCGAGTAGAGGATGTGTTGGAATTGATCCACTCTGACTTATGTGGACCAATGTCCACGCAAGCTCGTGGAGGTCATGAGTACTTCGCCACATTCATTGACGATTACTCAAGATTCATATATGTCGATTTGCTTCGCCACAAGTCTGAATGCTTTGAGAAATTCAAATAGTTTAGGACTGAGGTAGAAAAGAAGCTAGGTAAGACTATCAAGACACTACGATCAAATCGTGGTGGAGAATACCTCAGTAACGAGTTCTTGCAGTACTTGTCAGACAACGGGATTACATCCCAGTGGACAACACCAGGAACCCCTCAACAAAATGGTGTAGTGGAAAGAAGAAATAGAACTCTCTTGGAAATGGTCAGGTCGATGATGAGTTATGCAAGCTTGTCGATTTTGATTTGGGGGCATGCCTTGGAGATGGAGGCTTATTTGCTAAACCTGGTACCTTCTAAATCAGTTCCTAAAATGCCTCTGGAACTCTGGTATGGGCGAAAGCCAAGTGAACAGAGTGAGGGTTTTGGGTTGTCCAGCATATGTGCTGACAAAGGAACCTGATAAGCTTGAAAGTAGGTGTAAGTTGATGTTGTTTGTAGGATATCCCAGGCAAACGAAAGGTGGTTACTTTTATTGTCCTGAGAATCGGAAAGTGGTTGTCAGTACCAAGGCAAGATTCTTGGAGGACGAATATGTAAGAAATTACAGATCCAAGAGTGAAATTATCCTCCACAAGCTTGAGGATAAGGAAGCGATTCCATCAGGAAATCCCAGTGTAGTGGTAAATCCACCTGTAATAGGAGAGGCAATACCAACACTGCCACTAATGCAAGGTATGGGACCAACGGGTACTGTGCCAACTACTGACATGGTTCAGATCCTCATCGCAGTGGGATGGTTGTCCACCAACCCGAGAGGTATATGTTCGTGGGAGAGTCCTCTGACTTGATCCCGGAAAACGGACTGGGTGATACCGATCACTGGACATATGACAAGGCGGTATGTGATAAAGATGCAGACAAATGGCTGATCGCCATGGATTCAGAAATAGAATCTATTACGGCTATGGATGTATATCAGAAAACTAATTTTCTAGATGGCGTTCGAGCCATAGGTTGAAAATGGGTATACAAAAGAAAGAAAGGAGCGAATGGTGAAATTACAGCTTTCAAAACACGGCTGGTGGCAAAGGGTTATAGTTAAAAAGAAGGTGTAGACTATGACGAGACCTTCTCACCGGTAGCCATGCTTAAGTCCATTCGTATACTCCTAGTCATAGCAGCACATATGGACCAAGACATCTGGCAGATAGATGTCAAAACCGCATTTCTGAACGGGTACCTTGAAGAAGGTAGGGACATCTATATGCAACAGTCAAAAGGTTATGTGCAGAAGGGCGAAGAACATTTGGTCTGGAAGTTAAAGAAGTTGCTGTATGGACATAAACAAGCTACACAGTCATGGAATCTGCGTTTTGATGAAGTGATTAAATCCTATGGATTTTCACAATGTTCAAACAAGAGTTGCGTGTACCGTCTATGTGTCAGTGGAAGCGTGGTGTTCCTTGCACTTTATGTAGATGATATTCTCCTATTTGGCGACAATGTGGAAGTATTGTCGGGCATAAAGGGGTGGTTATCTGAATAGTTTCATATGAAGGACCTTGGGGAGGCAGGATACATCCTAGGGGTAAAAGTATTGTGGGAGCGCAATAAGAGGATGTTGACCTTGTCACAAGGATCATATGTGGATACTGTGATTGCCCGTTTCAGCATGCAAACTGCCAAGAAAGGTCTGTTACCCTTTAGACATGGCATACATCTTTCCAAGGATCAGTGTCCGGTGACACAAAAGGAGAAAGATGAGATGAGGAACGTGCCGTATGCATCAGCCGTGGGGAGCTCATGTATGCAATGCTATGTACGAGGCCAGATAACTTCTTTGTAGTAGGCATGATAGCAAGATACCAGTCTAACCCTGGACAGGCGCATTGGACCGTGGTAAAGCACATACTCAAATACTTGAAAAGGACTAGAGATCACTATTGTCTCGTCTATTAGTGTGAGGTGTTGTGCCATGTGGGTTATACGGATTCGGATTTCCACATAGACCGAGACGAAAAGAAGTCAACCTCTGGCTATGTGTTTACAATGGGAGGTGGGGCCATATCATGGAGGAAAGCAAAAGCAGAAGTGCATTGCTGACTCCACCACGAAAGCAGAATATGTGGCAGCTTCTGAAGCTTCGAAAAAAGCGATATGGTTTCGAAACTTCATTCTGGAGTTGGATGTGATTCCTAAGCCGCCCAAAACCATCACGGTATATTGTGATAATTCGGGAGCTTTGGCTAATTCAAAAGAACCACGAACTCACAGAGCAACAAAACACATTGAAAGGAAGTACAATATTATACGAGAAATCGTAGCAAGGGGTGATGTTCTAGTAGAGAAGATTGATACAAAAGATAATCTGCCTCAGAAGGTCTATGAGATGCATGTACATAACCTTGGGCTGAGGGCAAAGCCAGCCACGTAGAATGATTGATGTAACAGCTAGATTAGTTTAGACGCGTTATACTCTGGAAAGCACCTGTATAATGCTTTGAGTATAAGTGGGAGATTGATGGATTTATATACTGAAAGCATCAAGATTGGTATATTATGTACAAGGTCGATATGTCAATATACTGGGAATCATAAATGTTGTATGTTCATCTCCTGTCTGAATTAATAGACATGTGTCGCAAACACAATTATCCTCTTATCTCGTCTATAGGAAGATCATACGGTGTGTAGTAGATCATAGAAGATCATATGGATCGTTTGACCTAGCAAGATATAAATAGTTATCACAACTGAGACAGTTCTAGTATACGCAGTAATAAACATCTTATCTTATATGGCTTGGTATGCTAGTGTGGGGCACACATTGATAAGGACCTAAGTCGAGATCGATTCTTTTATCTGACATTAAAAGAATCTAGAACACTATGGAATTTAGATCCTAAGCCTATATGAAGGTACGAAAGTGTATGCAGATTGTGTATCACTTTGAGTTGCAGTGAAAGGCTCTAGTTGAGCTTGTATATCTGTATCTTGGGTGATAGAAGTTTGTGTATGACTGTCTGGTACTGGAACTAGGTAACCACATCCAGTATAGGATGGTGACATTCCCTGAGCAGCTCAAAAGGTTCGTTATGCTAAAGTCCTGCAGGCTAGTTCAAGCATAAGTGAAAAGGTTTGAGTGGATTGACTCAGGAATATAAGATGTTAATTAATTAAATAGCTTGTCAGAGCTTAAATTAATTAACGAATGTATGTAACCTTAAATGTGGGGTTAAATCAAGCCCATGCAACCCGTACCTCAAAACGTGGTAGCAAATAGGTAGGACAGTATTGATTCTCTAGTGGAATGAATCAATATTAATTAATTAATTATATTCTGGGTTGAATATGAGAATTAATTAATTGATAGGCCTTATTTGCTATTTGCATTCTGGTCCCTGGTCTGGCCCATGAAACTAAGGCCCAATAGAAGTCTAATATTTTCCTATAAATAGGCCTCAGTTCCTCAGATCTCAACACACCACAAGATCATAAGTTGCACACAGCAAACCAGAATTTGGGAGCTATGGTGATCGACTAGATCTGAGAAACAAGGAGGAAATTCTGCTTCTCAACCGTGCAAGGAATTTGAAGGGAATCTTCACCAGATATTCAGATTGAGTTGGGATACAGATTAGAAGATCAGATCAGGAGGATCTTCTTTCTTCTCTCCCTCTTCTATTTCAAAAATATTATTATATTTTCATTAGATTTAATTCTTTTTATATGTTATGGAATTAATCTTTGTGCGTGGGAAAAGGATCGAGAGGAATCTTCGTGCACTCGCTCTTCAGGGTTTCGCAATCCAGGTATTCCGCATAAACCTTCTTTATGCATAATCAATAGGAGCATGCTAGGAATAATCATAGGCATAGCAATTTATTTTCGGTTGTTTTTTTGTCTTATTTTCGTATTTTGTGGTGTTTGAGTTGTGTAGGAATAGAATGGAGCATATTTCATAAAGTTTGGCCAATGTTCGGTTGAATACCAACCCGGATGAGTTCCTTGTACTGGAAATATCTATCCAGATGAGTAGAGGATGCAACGGGGAAGATTTCAGAGCCAAATCTCAATCCGAACAACTTTGGGTTCGGTCGAGATTTGCCTTTGTTTGGCTCATCTCGACCGACGGATAATTGTGGCAGTTTCTCATATTTAAATGATTCCGATCGAGATGATTTCATTTGGGGCGATCTCTGAGGCTGCCAACTTAATATAAAAGGGGGGCGGAGAATTGACGGTTACTCACTCAAATTACACCTCCCATTCATTTTTAACATCAATTGAAGAGCTTCAAAGGCAAATCCAATCAAATTGGTGAAGGAATGAAGATCTAGAGTGGAGATCAAGATCAAATCAAGTCAATTGGGGAAAATCTCATGTTTACCTCTTCTTTTTTAATGGCTAAGTATTGTAATTGCTTTCATTTGAGCCAATTAAGAGGTATGTGTGGCTAAACCTTCTTGGATGTTGGATCGAACAAAGTAGTGGATAGATTTGGTTGATGATTTGATTTATCACCTCTCTCTATATGATTAAAGCATGCTAGATCTTGTTTCTATGCAAGTAAAATAGATAAGAGTCAGTTACTTGTTACTTGACACTGAGATTGCAGCCAATACCCAGGTTAAAGTGTTGTGAATAATGTGTTCTTATGTGTGTCTCGATCCAATCGCTGTGCGGAGGAAGCACATAGGTTGAGAATTCAGAAGCCTTTGGGAGTGTGGTAGAATTTAACAACGTAACGGTTCAATAATTCTAGTACATCTACGATTAGTTCGCTGGTACAAAGGGGATTAATCATTTTCCTGTGAATTGATCATCAATAGAGAGATTATATTGTGTTTGCAACATTCAATTAACCAAATTCCTTCACTACCTAGTTCTATTCCACATCTTATTTCCTCTATGTTGTGAACTTTGATTTGTTCTTGTTTCTACTAATTGTGAAGTACTTGATGTGTGATTTTGAGAGTGAGAATCATGATGAATGCTTGTTTAGATTTAGTTTTGGTAATTGTTGTAGTTGTTAGTTTAATTTCGTTGCCTAGTTAGTAAAAATACCCAACGATTGTTCTACCTAGATATAACTCTTCACACAAGTATTTGGTACTCTAGTGGGCAAACCGAGCAAGAACCGGATTAATACATTTATTCTTGTATTACACTAGGAACTCAATTGGTCTTTTTAGTTGAGTTTTTGGTGTGATCAATGCTGGAAAACGGATCGTGAACCTTAAAAGAACTCAGTCCTTAGGTATTTGTTACCCCTAAACTGACGAACAAACTCTTAATGCTCATTCAGATTCATATTTTGGGGATGTAGAATTTATCGAAAGAGCACAAGTGGAACTTGTCACTTTCTAGGCCACAAGTTGATGAGTTGGTTTAGCAAGAAGCAGCATTCCGTAGCTACATCAACAATAGAAGCTGAATATGTAGCTGCTGCAAGTTGTTGTGCTCAAGTCCTGTGGATCAAGCAAGAACTTCTGGATTATGAAGTTTAAATTGGATGTGAGCCTATTTCTTGTGGCAATAGCAATGCTATGTGTATCACAAAAAATCCAGTACACCACTCAAGGACGAAGAATATCTATATCCAACTTCACTTCATTAGACATCATGTTGAGAAAAAGGATATCTCGGTGGAGTATATAAGAACTGAAGATCAATTAGCGGATATCTTTACCAAACCACTTCCAGAAGAGGAGATTTCAAACTTGGATTGCTAGAGTTTAACAAGATTTCAATAGAAGAAGAGTAGTTGCGGAATAAAAATGAGTCCCAGCTCTCAGATTTCAGAATCTGGATCTCTTATTATTCAAATTCCAAGTGAAGTGGAGAAGATGCGGATTATAACTAAGCTCAGCTCTTAGTTTTTAAACCTGAAGATATTCTATTTCAAATTTCTCAAGATCGATGGAATCCATGTTGAAGAAGAGTGGAAGCGGATTAAAATTGAGTTCCAACTCTCGATTTTCAGTTTTTTTCTCATATATCAATTTTCAGTTTCATGGTTCTATACTTAGCAATTTTAATCAATAAGTGGTATAAGTGGTATTGGCGGAGAAACTGAAAAACTGACTTTTGAAAACTAAATTTTGGTTTTCTTATTTTGGATATCTTGAAGGAAGGTTGCAGACTTAAACTGAGTCCTAGCTCTCGGTTGAGAAATTGAAACTGAAATGCAAGTCAATTTTCAGTTCGAGATGCGGGAGGATTCAAATTCGAATCTTGCCTTATCTTATACGGCGCATTTATTGCAGAACAGATGTTGCCCCATCCTGGAGTGCCACGTAGGAGACCTTGCTCCCCCACGTCAGCAAAAGTTAGAGTAGTGGAACAGGTGCCTATCCTCTTCCATCGATCGAATTTTATTGACCAAATCTCAACCCTTCATCTTTAAAATCGAACTCAATATATAAGTAACCCATTTTCGGTGGTTATTCTTTATGTTATTTTCCATTTCTGTTCCATTTTCAAACTCTTCCAAATCTAGAAAATCCCTCGAGCATTCAAAGCACTCCGACAAACATTCCCCTCATTACTCTTAATCATTTGCATTCAATATGCCTAAACGTATTAGTGCCCAAAACCCAAAACCAGCCACATCTATGTTAGGCTGAGAAGAATTACCTTCCAATTGATCACTATATTCCATATGCCCAAGTGTTGAAACTCTTCAAGGACGACTTGGAGAAACTAACTCCCAAGCAGAAGTGGGTTGCTCAAGTTCACGAAGAGAAGATCTTGTTCCTGGTCCAACGATGTGAAATTGCCTATCAAACTACTTCAAGCTCTCATCCATCCACCGTATTTGCCGAAAAGCAGAACTATGTACAATCTCAGATGGAAGCAATAAGGCAGGAGAATTTAAAAATCAAGGGAAGGCTGGATGAGAAAGACAGAAAGGATGCTGAAACCGTTGAATCTGTCTCTTCCATGAAGCAAACAATTGCTACTCTTTTTGATGCTGTAAAGAATGGGGGAAGAAGACCAGAAAAAGGAGAAAGAAGAAAAGAAGAGGTAGGAGGTAGAGAGATTGAAGAGGGAAGAAGCTGAAGAACATAGAGGGAGGCTCAGTACCAGGCATTGATGGAGTTGGCAGAAAAACTTGCTGACTCTAAGTCAACTTCATCATCAAAGCAACCTCCTCCGTGAGTGAGTATTTTCGGAGCTCGAACTTAGTTTTTGACTTTTTCAATTTTCAATTTTTGATTTGTGATCATACTAAAAACTCAACTAAAAAGACCAATTGAATTCCTAGTGTAATACAAGAATAAATGTATCAATCTGGTTCTTGCTCGGTTCGCCCACTAGAGTACCAAATACTTGTGTGAAGAGTTATATCTAGGTAGAACAATCGTTGAGTATTTTAACTAGGCAACGAAATTAAACTAACAACTAGCAACAATTACAAAAACTAAATCAAAACAAGCATTCATCATGATTCTCACTCTTAAAATAACACCTCAAGTACTTCACAATTGGTAGAAACAAGAACAAATCAAAGTTCACAATATAGAGGAAATATGATATTGAATAGAACTAGGTAGTGAAGCAATTTGGTTAATTGAATGTTGCAAACACAAATTAATCTCTCTATTGATGGTCAATTCTCACGAAAATTATTAATCCCCTTTGTACCAGTGAACTAATCATAGATGTAGTAGAATTATTGAACCGTTATGTTGTCAAATTCTACCACACTCCCAAAGGCTCGTGAATTATCAACCTATGTGCTTCCTCTGCACATGGATTGGATCGAGACACACATAAGAACACACTATTCACGACACTTTAACCTGCGTATTGGCTACAATCTCAGTGTCAAGTAACAAGTAACTGACTCTTATCAACATTACTTGCATAGAAACAAGATCTAGCATGCTTTAATCATATAGAGAGAGGTAAACAATCAATTCATCAACCAAGTCTATCCACTACTTCGTTCGATCCAACATCCAAGAAGGTTTAGCCACACATACCTCTTAATTGGCTCAAATGAAAGCAATTACAATACTTAGCCAATATAAAAGAAGAGGTAAACAAGAGATTTTCCCCAATTGACTTGATTTGATCTTGATCTCCACTCTAGATCTTCATTTCTTCACCAATTTGATTGGATTTGCCTTTGAAGCTCTTCAATTGATGTTTAAAATGATGGGAGGTGTAATTTGAGTGAGTAACCGTCAATTCTCCGCCAAAAGTTCTTCAAATTTGACCTCCCTTTTATATTAAGTTAGCAGCCTCAGAGACCGCCCTGGATGAAAACATCTCGATCGGGATCATTTAAATATGAGAAATCGCCACATCTGCCCGTCTAAGATTGCCCGAGACCAAAAGGGATTGATCGGTATTTGGCTCTGAAAAGCCGATACCGGTCGATCTCTGCAGAGTTCGGTCGAGATGAGCCAAACAGAGGCAATTCTTGATCGAACCCTGAGTTGTCTGGACCGAGATTTGGCTTTGAAATCTTCCCTACCGCATCCTAGCTCATTTGGGATGATATTTCCAGTACAAGGAACTCATTCGGGTCGATATTTCACCGAAAATTGGCTAAACTTGATCAAATATGCTTCATTCTTCCCTACACAATTCAAACACCACAAAACACGAAAACAAGACAAAAACAACCAAAAAATATATGATATGAGTGTAAAATAAACACAAACTATCATTCACATACATCGAATAATAGGTCATTTGACACATATATGAATTTGTACTTGTAATTTTTCTTAATTTAATGAAAAACTGAAAACTGGATAGAAGACAAACTCTTATTGTCTCTCTCTTGCCCCTCTCCTTATTTTCTTAACCTTGCTCAATTCACATGTTCCAGTGTGATTAGAGAATCTTACTTTTGTTCTATTTGGATTAATCGAATAATATCTCTCCAATTCAGAGGGAATATCAAATAGAGTAGGACGATTAAAGGACCTATGTTATGAGTTGTGTCGTTGTAAACTCAGTTCTCTACATCTCCTTTTTCCTGACTTTAGATAAGTGGATTTGACAACACGAAAATGGGGGAAATTTTTAGAAACTGAGTTTTAGTTTATCCCTTTGATTGATGTTTTGGTGTGTCAAAACCGACTTTAGATTTAAGTTTCTAGAGTGTCTGTTAATTTAATCCTTGTATAGGATGAAATTGAGTTGTAATAGACTAGAAACTAAAGCTGAAGATCGAGCAAATAGAGATTTAATCTCTAAGGAAGAAATCAGAGATACCCCAAGCTTGAGAAGACAATAATCAAGTTTTAGAACTTAAAGTGAAGACTCTGAGAAACTTGAAGTGATGTAGACTAAGTTTCGGTGCTGGAAACTTAGAATGTCCAGAAAAGTCAGTTTTTGGAAACTGAGTTTTCAGTGAAAAGATGAACGGAAACTTAAACTGACTTTGGAGAATGTCAGTTTTCAGTTTCAGAATTCAAGAGCACGTGAAAAGCAAGGAGACACAAGGAACCCGAAGTAGAACTCAAAGTCATATCAAAGATTCCTTAAAATGACAATCGAAAAGTTAATACGAGGAACTTAAACTTAGATTCCTCGGACTAAAACTTAGTCTGACAAGACCAGATAGAGAGTACACTGCCAAAAGTCAAAAGCAGACTGTAGAGCAGACCAGAAGAATGGGCTATGATTGGATGACCTAATCTTTGTCGATAACGACTGGATTGATGAGTGTAACGGGAAGATTTCCAATTGTCGACCAACCCACTTATAAATAGTTCAACACTTTGACATAAACAACAACGTGAATCACGTAATAAACTAGGCCAAAACTTTATCAAACTTTCTACTGAAAAGCTCTTTGAACTCCGTGTTATCTGAACATGAGGCTTAAGTCCTTCGACTCAAGCAATTCTTTCCGTGCATTTGTCTAAGTGCACGAGGTTGAAGCTTTCTAATTATTAAGCTAACACTTGGTTATTATTACTTTTCAAGTAATAATCACAGCAGTCAATTTCCTACTCTAGGATACTGATTATCACAGGCGTTGCCAACCATCTTGAAGTTCTGGGAAGAACCGAAATCCACATCCAGATTGAAGGTTGCAAGGTGTGTCCTTACTTCAAGTTGATGAAAGAAGCAGGAACAAGGAGTTTCTGGGCAAGTGATGCTAGCAGACCACAGGACGAAAGATTCCGATGGGCTAGCCATAGATCGTGAAAAGGCTTGTAAACTGATTCTAAGTGAATTTCTAGATTAATTTTTTAAGAGTGGACATACGACTTTGTTTCCAAACCACTATAATATCATGTGCCATTTACCTGCTTTCTTTAAGTTTCTGCATTTTAAATTTACTTGCTTATTTGAAACCTTCAATACTTGGCTAAGTATTGAAGTGTATACTTGAATTGAAACTTAAACTTACTTCGAGCTTAAAACTGAATTTTTACCAAAACTTAAAACTGAGTTTTTACCAAAACTTAAAACTGAGTTTTTACCGAAATTCAGCTTTCAGACAAGTGCAAGATCATTTAAAACTTCCGCTTCATACTTTCATACTCTGATTTCGGGACCAACACAAATAGAGTTAAGTACCAAAATAAGAGAACACATTCAATAAAGTAAAATGTGGAAAATTTCTTAGCTACTCGATCTTTAAAAGCTCTGTACATTCATGGATTTAGGATTGTGATTGATGAAACTCATGATGGAATTATATACTGAAAGCATTATGATTGTTATATTATGTACAAGGTCGATTGGTTAATATACTGGGAAACATAAATGTTGTATGATCATCTCCTGTCTAAATTAACAAACATGTGCCGCAAATGCTCTTATCCACTTATCTCGTCGATAGGGAGATCATACGGTGTGTAGAAGATCACGGAAGATCATATAGATTGTCTGACCTAGCGAGATATAAATAGTTATCACAGCTGATACAGTCCCAGGATAGACTGTCGGTGTAGGCTGCAGCATACGCAGTAATAAGCATCTAATCTTGAATGGCTTGGTATGTTGGTCCGCGGCACGCATTGATAAGGACCTAAGCTAAGATCGATTCCTTTATCTGACATTAAAGGAATCTAGATCTTTATGGCTTGATGAGATCCTAAACACAAATGAAGGTACAGAAGTATACACAGATTATGTATCACTTTGAGTTACAGTGAAAGGCTCTAGTTGAGCTTGTATATCTGTGTCTTGGGTGATAGCAGTTTGTGTATGACAGTCTGGTACTGGAACTAGGTAACCACATCCAGTATAGGATGGTGACATTCCCTGAGGAGCTCAAAAGGTTCGTTAGGCTAAAGTCTTGTAGGCTGATTAAGTTCAAGCATAAATGAAAAAGTTTGAGTGGATTGACTCAGGAATATAAGATGTTAATTAATTAAATGGCTTGTCGGAGCCAAAATTAATTAACAAATGTCTGTAACCTTAAGTATGGGGATATACCGAGCCCATGCAACCTGTTCCTCAAAACGTGGTAGCAAATAGGTAGGACAGTATAGATTCTCTAGTAGAATGAATCAATGTTAATTAATTAATTATATTCTGGAATATGAGAATTAATTAATTGATAGACCTTATTTGCTATTTGCATTCTTGTCCCTGGTATGGCCCATGAAAACGCAGGCCCAATAAAAGTCCAGAATTTCCTATAAATAGGCTTCAATTTCTCAGATCACAACACACCACAAAATCATATGTTGCAACACAACAAACCTAGTTCTGGGAGCTGTGGAGATCGACTAGATCTGAGAAAAGGATGATGAAATTCTGTTTCTTATCCGAAAAGGACTTCAGGTTCTACAATCCAAGTATTCTGCATAAACCCTCTTATGCATAATCAATTGGAGCATGCTAGGATTAATCATTGGCATAGCAATTTATTTTTGATATTCCAATTAATGATCTCGGCTAATGGATTAAGTGATTTGATTCATAAATCCCTTCAATTGGTATCAGAGCCAGGTTAATTAATTGGCTCTACCGAAAAAAATAATATTGCCCATGATTATGCATGATTATTATTATTGAATTATTATGCATGAATGGTTTTTAGATTGTATGTGTTTTTGTTCCTCGTGGTTCTCGGGTTAATCCTCCTTTTTATAAGGATTCGTTTTTTACCCACGAAATAAATCCGTGGTTAGATTTAAATTTCAAATAGTATTAGGATGTTTTTCCCTGTTATTTTCAATTTTTCAAATTAAATCTGTAAAATGAAATGAAGAACATGAAGAACAAGAAGAACAAAGGATCGCACGATGCATCGCGACGAAGCACGACAGTGTCGGCACGAGGGATGTGCACGGCGGTGTGAGGCAGCGAGGGAACATCGGTGGTGGATGCAGCGAATAGCCAAGGTGGGCAGCAGCCAGTGCAGCGGCGCACGGCGGAACCCTAAGTTCCATGCGTCCGCGCGCAGCAGGCAGCAGCCCACGCTTAGGCGCGGCCATGGGGGCATCGTGCAGGCACGACAGGTGGAGGTGAGGGCTAGGGAGAGCAGAGCTGGCGCGGGCGGCGGTCGGAGATGGCTGGCGACGCACGCGGCGCGGTGAAACCCTAGGTTCTGCACGCATGCATGTCGGTCGACAATAGCGGTGGTGAGGCACACGGCTCAGGACGAAGAAGGAAGGTGGCGGCAGCGGTCGACGGTGAAGGTTGCGGGGCTGCGTGTGCCGCAAACCCTAAGGTTTGTGCCTGCAGCATTGTGCACACACCAGCACACTTCCCCGTGCTTTTCACCCGCAAGTGGTGGTCGACGATGACGGAGAAGAAGGTGGCCGGCGTTGGGGTGACGGCCAGTGCAGACCGGGACGGCGGCAGGCGATTGGACATTGGTGGAGGAAGGGATGCAGGTTGCGGCCGTGCGACGAGCATGCACAGCTACTATGCAATTCCGGGCCCTCTCCAGTGGCAGTGGGTCAGGCAGCAGCGGCGGTGTTTCGCTGGTGGTGGCCCGTCGGGCCAAGGTTCTCTTGGGTTATCGAGCTTGCAATGTGTGCACGAGCCCGCAATCTGTTAACAGGCCCGATGGTCCAATTTTCTGATGGATCCAAATCTAGGAGGCCCGAACTCTGAAAATAAATTTAGATTATAGTCCAAGTAGTGGAGCCTAGTCGAAGATCTGTGAAATAAATCTAAACTGGAATAGATAGGATTATTTCCTAATTTGTATCATGAGGCCACGAGGACAATTTTTATTTTCTTTATTTTTTGTTCTCGCATGATATATGTGCTTTATTTAATTGTGCAGCATACAAGCATGTTGTAGATAATAGGAGCACATTTAAATGCTTTTATTTACAGCTTTAAAGCATTCTTTGTGATTTATTTTTTGTAATTAAATTATAACTATAAATTCGGGGTTCATGCTTTGCATGATAGAATTTTAGCAATGTAATAATTTATGGCTACGAAAAATAATATGTGCAATTGAACCTTATGGAGTTAAAATTACTAAGCAGTTTAATTCTATAATAAGACCTCCACAAAGCGATCACTTATTGAAAGTGGGTAATTTATTAGGTAAACGTCTACATGTGTAGCTTACTTAATTTATTATTGATAAGTTCTAATAGATGGGATTTCTTAAAGACAAACATTTAATTCATGTGAGAAGTGGGAGCTCATGCGTAAACGTCTACATGTGTAGCTTGCATATGGAGTTTTCATAAGTTCTCTAGGGATTGAATTAGATGAAATAACCTTATTATAAGAGATCAGGGTGTGTCCTACTAGATCTTTATATGGGAGGGTTGGCTTTGGTGGTATGCTAGCTTAGATATTGTCCAGAGTATAACTCATTTGTGATGTCCCTGCTCAGTAGGATAATATGGTCTTAAGTTACTCTTTAACTATTAATTCCATCTGTCTAAGGAACCCTGACATGGATTGGAATTAAAGGACTGAAATTGAAAGATGCAGTCTGGTTAAGTGTTTTGTTTTAAACGTCCACATGTGTGGCTTGTAATAGTAATACTTAGGCAAATTGGAGGAAACATTAATATTATTTTATCATAAGGTTTCAATCTTTATTTGTTTCAATTGTTTGCGACTATGTTTTAATTTCTGCTTTAATTTATTATTTTCAGACATGTCTATTGCTCATATTGTTAACCTCTTAACATCGAACCCTTTAACTGGTCTGAATTTTCCTGAGTGGAAGTATTGCTTTATGGAAATACTTTGTTCTACAAAATATACCTATGTACTTTACATGGACCCACTATCTCCTCGGTATTGGAAAGGTTCTAGTTATGAGCAACAACTCTACGATAGATGGAAAGCTTCGAATAATTTTGCTTACTTTTTCATCATGAACAATCTATCTAGAGGGTTATGGCTCAAATACAGGAAATTCCAAACGAGTGTTGAGATATGGAAGGACCTTGTGAAAGTATAAGGGAAGGTGAGACGAACTATCAGTTATGATCCTGTGAAGGACCTAGTTTGCAAGAGAATGACTGAGGGCAGTTTATTGGTTTTGCATTTCATTGGCATGATGAGAATCATGAGAAAGTATAGAAAGAGAGGTGGATGGATTAATAGTCAGGTGGAAATAAACATTGTCCTGAACTCTCTCTCTCTCATGCTTTTGATGATTTCATCAAATCTCTTGCTGGCAGGCGTGAGTTTCTCTTATTGAGTTACTCAGGGCACTGATGCATGAGGAATCCGACATGATGGCAATCGAGTTTCCACCAACTTTGTCAACTTTTGACAAGGCAGTTGCAGAAGCAAAAGAAATGCTTAAAAGGTTAGATGAAGAAGATGAGGCAGAAGTCATCACCAGGCCATGCAAACGCAAGCAAAGTGAAGTAAATTGTCTAGTGCCTAGCACGGGTAGACAAGGTATATCATGTGCATTTATAACGGAAACATGTTTTGCATCAGTTTCTACCTTTTCATGTGTAGTGGATACAGGAGCTACTGATCATGTTTGTTATACTTAGCAGGGGTTCAGGTCGACAAGGCAGTTGATGCATGACGAGAATACCATCTCAATGGGCAGCGAAGAGCGAGTCTCAGTATTAGCCATTGGGAATTTCAATTATTTTTTATAGTGGAGTTTCTATAATTAGGAATAACGGTGTTATCTGTCGTGGTAAGGAGTACCTCAGTAACGAGTTCTTGCAGTATCTATCAGATAACGGGATTACGTCCCAATGGACTGCACTAGGAACCCTAAAAAATGGTGTAGAAGAAAGAAGAAATAGGACTCTTTTGGAAATGGTCAGGTCCATGGTGAGTTATGCAAGCTTGCCAATTTCATTTTGGGGATATGCCTTGGAGATAGCGGCCTATTTGCTTAACCAGATACCTTCTAAATCAGTTCCTAAAACGCCTCTGGAACTCTAGTATGGGCGAAAGCCAAGCTAAACCAGAATAAGGGTTTAGGGTTGTCCAGCATATGTGCTGACAAAGGAACCTGATAAGTTTGAAAGTAGGTGTAAGTTGATGTTGTTTGTAGGATATCCCATGCAAACGAAAGGTTGTTACTTTTATTGTCCTGAGAATCAGAAAGGAGTTGTCAGTACCAACATAAGATTCTTGGAGGATGAATATGTAAGAAACCACAGACCCAAGAGTGAAATTATCCTCAACGAGCTTAGAGATAATGAAGCAATTCCATCAGGAAAGCCTAGTGTGATAATAAATCCACCTGTAATTCGTGAGGGAATACCAACACTTCCATCAATGCAAGGTATGGGACCAACGAGTACTGTGCCAACTACTGGCACGGATTAGATGCCTCGTCGCAGTGGGAGGGTTGTTCGGCAACCGATAAAGTACATGTTTGTGGGAGAGTCTTTTAACTTGATCCCAAAAATTGGACTGGATGATACTGACCCATGAACATACGACGAGGCAGTATCTGATAAAGATACGGACAAATGGCAGATCGCCATGGATTTGGAGATAGAATCCATAAAGGCTATGGATGTATACCAGAAAATTGATTTGCCAAATGGCTATCGAGCCATAGGGTGCAAATGGGTATACAAAAGAAAGAAAGGAGTGAATGGTGAAATTACAGCTTTCAAAGCAAGGTTGGTGGCGAAGGGTTATAGTAAAAAAATTGTAAACTATGACGAGACCTTCTCACCGGTAGCCATACTTAAGTCCATTCGGATGCTGTTGGTCCCTTAATACCAGAGTCGTCGTGATTATATCTTAACACGAGATGCAGCGGAATAAATAAACGTCTCCTACACTTCACGTTGTTTTCAGAATGTTTCTTAGCTCAAGTTATTTTTTAAGTGTGCTTTCAGATATACACTAGCAACTCTGTTGCTAGGTTTCAAATCAACTTTGAGCAGTGACTGATAAAACAGTAAATGAACACAAGATTTATAATGGTTCGATCAAAACGATCTACGTCCACTCCTTAGCCGAAACGCTAAGAATTCCACTAGAAAAGTATACAGATTACAAGGATTTGCCTTTCCAGTTAAGTAGGCAGTGAGCTTTCAGCCTGGCTACTTGATAGCTATCCTCCGTTGATCTGAACTCCTCCGATAAGGTTTGGCTGGGTCAAGGGCGCACCTTCGAAACTCCTGCCTTGCCTGATATGGAAGTTTTATAGTCACTTCCTGACTTTTCTTGAATGCGGCTAAGTGCCCATTTTAGTCTTGACCTTTTCAGGTGTTCGACTGTTAGATTCTTTCTGAAAAGAAGGAATCCCAATGATTGAGATATTCTTGAATGCGATCAAGAATATCTTCAATGGAGTGTCAGTATATCAATGAGCGACACTTCTGGTTGTTGGGAGCTTTTAATATACTTTCACACGGCTCTCAACTGACTACTTTTGTTTGTTCACTTTGTCAAAGGAATCTCTTGCTTGAGTGTTCGTGAGTGTCTAAAGTGAGAAAAACAGTAGTCAATCTCATTCTTGAACCTGTCTTTTATAGGTGGAGATTCAAACCTTGAATCTCCATATCCGTTAGACACAACGGCTTCTTTGTCCAAGAGTGGATTGACTTGATTGAACACTCTTTTAGTAGGGCTGTACTTTTCGAACTACTTATGGAAAGTCTCGACCTTTGTGTGTACTTCTGTCAGAGTTGCAGTCCAGCTTCAATTTTTGATCCTCTTGCTTTGCTAAGCTAGGATCTACTAAAGTCTTTCACTGTCTTTGATCCTTTGACTTTTGTTGCTTGCAACTTCTTGTTCGTCGCTGAAGGGTACCGAATGCTAATGCCTTAGCATTCTGTTGTTGTGTATTGTCTAGCAAACATTCTGTTGTTTGCTAGTAATCCTTCGTTTGCTCGCTTCTCTAGCAGTTGTAAGTTGTTGATGAATGCTAATATCTTAGCATTCTGCTGTTCAGCGACTCTTAGCAGACGTCATCTGCTTCGTATCTGCTAGGAATTCTTCTTAGCACACTAGTCTATTACAACTCAATATAAAACCTATACAGGACTTTACAGAGTATGCTAGACTATCTAGAATTCGGCAAATGATCGACCAACTATATAAGGTTTGATCCAACAAAACCTTTTACAAATAGGTCCTAAGGGAGATTTTAGGAATAATTTCCCAACAATTTCCCCCTTTTTGGTGCGATCAAAGCTTACTGTCATTTGCTGACCATAAGTGGAAGAATGTCTGTGTTTTACAAAGTTATGTTATTCTATCAATCTAACACAGAGTTTTTCCAACTAGGTTCAAGCAAAAAAAATGATTTAAATATAATTCCCCCTCAACACGAGCTGGGAAATATTTCTCGATTAAGCATAATGGAATGCTGCACAAAGGTAATATGCTAGAAATTCTAGCACCCATAAAATCAGCAAGCATTCATCAATCAAAATATAATCTCCATATCCACATGAAAATTTGTTGAGTACACCAGAAGTGTAAATCAATTAGAGCACACCAGTAAAAATCAGAGGTGGACAAGGAGAATTTGTCTAAGTCTGATCCAATTTTATAGATGATATAGCAAGTTTAAGTACAAATTGGATTCAGAAAGCAAAGACTAATGATAAGATTGGTCCTTGACGTTTATGAGCCGGGTGCTGGCTTTTCCTTCTCGCTGTCCGCTGAATTCGATGAGTTGCCCTTTTGGATATTAGCAAATCTCTCCATGGTGAACTTCATGAAGTTCTCAAGAAGATTGGCTCCTGTTTCTCTTTCAGCAGCCTCACGCTCCAGTTGTTTAGCCAGCTTCTCCTGCTCCATTGCAATCTTCTGCATTTGAAGTTCATGTTCCTTTCTTTGAAGTTCTAATTTTGCTTCTTGCTCTTTCCTTCTTGACTCCTCCTTCGCTTCTTCTTCTTTCCTCCTTAACTCCTCTTTCCTTGCGGCTAACTCCTCATCTTCTTTTCTTCTTATCTCCTGGTCAGCCTTCCTTCTTTCTTCCCCCTCTTTGATTGCAGCCAAAAAGTTGGTACCATAAGCCACCACAGTTTCGGTTAGGGTCGTCTTGGTTTCGGCTAAATCCTTTTGAGCAACCTCCAGGCTTGTTTTATTCTCGGAGACGGCCAACTTGGTTTCAGCGACCTCTGATCGTACATGAGATACATCTCCCCGTACTTCATCAATTTCTCTTCTCAAGTGAGTGGTTGCTTCTGCTACTCTTCCATCAATGGCTACTTGCAAATAAGAGTTAAAGGCGACAGCCATATCGGCATTCATTGGAAAGGGTATCTGCAGAGAGGTTATTGGAGTGGCATTGAAGGAAGTAGTCGTAATGAGTTCTCGACTTGTTGGAATAGGTGATTGTTGTACTTGAATAGCAATCGTATCAACATATGCTTGATAACAGGCTTCCTCATGAACTATTCAACGAGCGGCCTCCAGAATTTGTGCGGTCTCCTGGGCAATTCGGGCCTCGGCTTCCTGAGCTTCCTGAATTATTTCCTGAATATCAATGTTCAGGAATTTGGCCAACTGCATATCTTTGTAATCAAATTCCATAGCAGCATGCTCAGTGGCCTGTGCCGCTATTCGAGCCTTGAGTATCTCTGCTTGTTGAATTTCATACTCCATCTGACGTTTCCTGTAAGCAACAGCAGCTTTTGTCTGACGCTTGGACAATTCAACTCAGGCATCAGAGTATCCATCGGGTACGAAGGTGGATTTGGGTAAACCAGCAGTCTTTGTGAGAGAACGGTGTTCTCGGATGGCTTGAAGTCTGAACATCACTTGCTTATCTGAGAACTGTTTCATCCCCGGAACTTGATCAATCCAATCGAAGCACCAAAGTTCCTCACGCCTCCAGAAGTTTAATCCCTTGGCTGCAAAAACCAATGCTTTTTCTTCAAAACATAGTTGATGCATAATGTAATCACACTTCTTCCATCGGCAAAACTCTTCTGCTAACAAGCGTCCTTCTGGAGTTGATTCGTCCAACTCACTATGGAATAAGTCGGCAATGGCTCTTTCTATTTCGGATTGAACAAACAACTCTATTTCTTCAGGATAGACCTTTGCACACCATTGGCCAATTCTTCGAAGTCGATAGCGAAGTCCTGGTAATCCATTGAGAGGCACTCGAAGAAGAGCAACTGATCTAGAAGTTTCTTTCCTCAGGAATTTTGCATTGTATATTTCCGCAGATTCTCCATCAGAATCAGATTCAGAGACGCAGGATGATTCAGGTTCAGTGAGGAGAGAATCATTCTCTTCGACGAGCGATGATTGTTGGAGTGTCTCAGCACCTGGTTGCTCTTCTATTGGATTAGCACTTGAGAGAATCATAGCAGATTGATTATCAAGATGTGTTTCCTTCGGATGGTCTGCTAGAACTGTTTGCACCGGCTGTTCTGCTAACATATCCTGTTCTGGAGTTTCTTTAGATGTTTTAGGATTGAAGAGTGATTCGACTTGTTCTTCAGCACTTTAAACTCCACTCGATTCTGCATCATTTCTTCTGTGAACTATCGGATGTTGATAGTGAGTTTCATTAAAGGCTCCAGACTCAAGCATTCTTGAGAATTCTTGTTCGGATAATTCTTCTTCTTCAACAATTATCTGCTGATCAGATGAGGGATTGAGAGTTGGTTCCTCTTCTGAATCAGCTTTCTCTTTTCCTTTCTTTCCGGCCGCTTCTGCTGGTCGACGAAGTTCAGCAGCAGGATCTTCATCATCATCGTTCATGGTAGTATCTGCTGAAATGTCTGTCGTTTCCTCGTTTTCTGCTGGAATTGGATTTCCTTCAGCAACAATCTCCACTGTTGTTGATTGTTCCACGTGCTCTGCTGATACTTCATCCACTATGTTAGACTCTTCTGCTCTGCTAGCTTCGACTCCTCTGCTAGCGCTGTATTCTTTGTTAGCCTCTTCATCTGACATAGCACTTTGTGAAGATATAGCATCTTCTTTGGTGCTTTTCCATTTCTTGGCAGCTTGTTCTTGTAATTGTGCCTGTTTAGCAGCTCTCTTCTGAGCCATAAACTCTTCAGCAACAGATTTGGCTCGTTCGAAGTTTCTGTCTCTTCCATCGAATGTTAGGTTTCTAATGAATTTCTGATAATCTCTCTTCTCGATTTCCTTTAGAATAGCTTCGCGCTGTCTCTTCGTTTTCCTTGTTTCCTGAGTGCGCTCTTCTATATTTCTGAGAGATTTAAGGATGTAATCTGGATCAATTTCAGTGGTCTCCTCAGTGGCATCTTCAGTAGAGTCCTTCTCTGCTGTAACATCAGCAGCAGTTCTTTCAACAGCTTCAGCAGCCTTCCTCTCTGCTTCTGCTTTCTCCAATTCTTCCTTTTCGGTAAGTAATTCCAACTTTCTCCTGGTCTTCTTCTTTGCTTTAGGCACAGGAGAAGTATCCGTGGTTCTCTTCTTTGTTTGAATTGGTAAAGCCATTTCCCCAAGAATAATCGGAGGCTGTTCTGCTTCCTTCGAAGTCATTATATCGTTGATCTGATCAACCGGTAAATTTCCTAATTTCTCAATCTCCTCGAGATTTTTGAAGCAGTGCTCTGTTTCAGCATTCGTCTGCAATAGAGCAATCTCTTCAGCAGACATGGGAATAGCAGGCTGTAAGACCCGACTTGAAGTGGTAGCAGGATCCGGCTCTTCAGGAGATGTGGGTTTGTCTTTATCCACATTAGATTTTCCCGTCAATTTCCTAGGATTTCGAAAGCTTACGGGCTTAGGCTCTTTCCTCGTTACAGGTATGTAGTCTGTTGGAAGTAGACTTTCACCTCTGTCAACTCTTGTGTTTGTGAATAATATCTCCAAGTACTTACTGATTTTCAATCCAAAGTTCACATTTGAAGAGAACGTTCCATCTATAGCCATGGGGTCATTCTTCCGAGCATGTTCAGCCCATCGCTCAAAAAAGAATTCAGCCCAATTTCCCTTAATGTTGTCATTCAACGCCATCATAACAGAGTATTTCTTTGCGGAAAGTTCGGAATAAGAACCAGCATCGCATTGAACCATTTTGATTACTATCTCCGCCAGTAACTTATACTCATCAGACAGAGTGTTGATTGGAGTAGCAACCTTGAATGTAATCGCCTGACCCTTCTTATCTTTCAACTCCCCTGGCTTCTTCCAAAGATTCCAACATTTCTCCATTTCGACAAGGTCATTCAACTTATATTGAGAAATTTTGGGTCCATAATTCCGAAGCCCAAACATCCTAGATAACAAATCAGCACTAACTTCCACAATATTTCCATATATGCTAGTTTTGAAAGATTTTTTATCATGGCTCATGACTGCCCTAGCATAAAATTCTGAGACCATATGAGGATGAAAACGAACAGGTTCGGCGGAGAGATATTTTACCAATAACTCAGAATCGAGTAGGTCCATAATCCACTTGCGAATCTGTTTGGTGGCGAGAGGCATGTAAAGGATCCTGTCCTTCCTGATTTGCGCCAGACGCCTTTGTTCCCTTGAGTGGCCAGATAGTTCCTTTTTCCGGGCCAAAACAACAAGTTTGCTGTGGGGAATTGATTCGTCAATATCTTCTTGCTTTTCTACTCCCGTGAACCCAGGTGTATGTTGAACATGCAAAGGAGAATTGGCAGTCTGTGGATAAATAAAGGCGGGCGGTTGAAGTGGGGATGACGCGATGAAATCGTCTAAATTTAAGGTTTGATGTGGTTCGGGTTGATCGGGGTCTGAGTTTTGTGATTTTGGAGAGTTCGAGTTTGACGCCATTGATGCGAATTCAGAGGTTTGGAATTTTTCAGAGAGGTTTCTGAGAAGGAGATTTCAAAATAGAAAAGTGAGGGGTTTTTGGGTTTTTAGATAGGAAGGGATTTGAAATCCATTTAGTGTAGAGGTTTTCGGAGCATAGTAGAAAATCGACGATGGGGTTTCTCCCTTCAAATTTCAATCTATGGTTGAAATAATTACTCAAATCACACGTTATCCAAAAACAAGGGTGCTGGCGACGTGGCATGACCTAATTTGCTGCCGCCGTCTGCGCACATTAAATGCATTTCTCCGTAAGAAGCAAACTCCTGCTTCTGAATGATGTCTTCAGCATTCAAAAATCTCAGCATAGACTCGATTTTTATCATCAAAAAGGAGATTTTTGATATCTGATTAACAGTGATATTGATCAGAAAATCCCACGTACTTTGAGACATTTTCATATCCCAACATATGTGATGCGTTTTTCTCCAACTCTTTTCATGAATACCTCGAACGCCATTCTGCCTCGATCGTCATTCTTCCTTCCCCTTCGAATGTAATGAGATGAAAATGTATCTGACTCAATATATTCGAATAAATGATGACAAAAATTCTTCCATTTTGGCGTTTCAACTGTCAACGTGGAGGGTTAGAAAATCAAAAATCATGATGAAGATTTTTCTTGAGCCAAACGCTGATTTGATTTCCAACCGTCACTGCTGAAGTAATATGACTCCCCATGCAATCGTAACCCTTCATTATCTGGCGACGATTCGATTTCCAATGTGAAATCATAAATCGTGAGGGGTGTGTTTCCTTCTATAAAAGAGGACACTTGTGATTATCTTCAGCATCACAACCAAATCAAAACTAATACTTTTCTCTTCAATATTTTCCATGGAATCTCCGAATGGAATGCTTGATATTACCAGGAATCAAATCTTGGATGAAGTGGCCCTCCGGGCATACTATGACGATACGCCCTTCATGGCAGATATGGTGATATCAAAGGTAACCAACACCGGTTTGAAGCAATATGTAACCATCACTCCTCAGCACTATAATGGGGACCTTCTTCGTGCATTCCTCAAGGGTTGCACGACAGATGAGAATGCCATATATGGTTCCTTTCGGGATACAGTGGTGCGTTGGTCGCCGGACTCCTTTGCAAGGGACTTTGGGCTCCCTAGGGGTCGCTTTCATGTCCTTGACCACAAAAACTCAGCAGTGGCTCCTGAGTGGACGGCATGGAAGAGGTGGCGTCTTTCTCCAATGTACAACTTTTCTCCGACTCCGCCAGTGATGGATCTTCAGGCCCCTTATCGTGATCTCTTCCATGTGGCCAACCACATGATTCTGGGCGAAGATTCACATGACTTCCTTCTGACTAAGGAGGTTTGGCAAGTTATGCTTGCCATGGACGATGAGGAGAACGAGCTTGATTGGGCGGGCTTCATATTCAAGACCGTACGAGATTGCGCTCGAATCTATCCTTCCATTCCTCTGCTGAATGGAATGCAGCTCAGTTGGTTGCTGGAGAAAGATTTCCCCGTCCTAGCAGAAGGGCCATCCTCTGTCCGTAGCACTGAATTTTATTCCTTTCGCTCTATTGCACATTAATTCGAGTTTCTAAGTATGGATGTACTTTCTTTTGTCCATGTAAAAAGTTTGAATGAAAGTAATCAGATAATCTTATCTTAGTAAATCATTTCTCATACATAGCAACGATCCTCATTAGCATAACTGCTGAAAATAAGTACTCTGCTAGATAAGGAGTAAAGTGAACACTCTGCTGAAAATGAGAGTACTCTGCTGACTTGCTCTCCAGTAGATATAGAGCTTTAAATAACACTAATTCAGCATTTTAGACAGAGTATTCAGCAGATTGAATCCAGACTTCATAATATGTGTACATATCTAGTACAAGGTCTTCATGAAATCCAGAAAGAATAAAAACAAAGTTTCATTCATCCAAGGTCTCGTCTAACTCCATAAGACCCAACTTTATGCATAACTCCTTAAATCTGGATTCAGCAAGCGGTTTTGTAAAGATATCCGCAATTTTTAAAGATATCCGCAATTATGACTTTTTCCTTTATAAATAGCCTTCTTGTGACGATTCTTATCACCACAAGTGTCCTTATCTGAACTTTCCCTTATTTGTACTGCTTAAAAAATCTTCAAGAGAATGGATTCGCCTGGTCAATCTCTGGAATTGCGCCGGAACCAGATTCTTTATGAGTCTGGATTGTATTCCCTATATGATAACGATCATATTGTGGCAGAGACTGTTATGTCAAAATTGAATCGAAGTGGATTGACTCAATTTGTCACGGCCACCCCAAGGTGTTTCCATGGTGATTTTCTTCGAGAGTTTATCAAGGACTGCTCGGTGGAGGGAGGAGTTATCTATGGTTCTTTCCACGACAAACTAGTCTGTTGGTCGCCAGACTCCTTTTCTCGTCGATTCGGCCTCCCCAGAGGTCCTGGGTCAGTGTTCAACTATCGCGTGACGGAAATAGCCCCAGAATGGTCATCGTGGCAGAAATGGAGACGATCACCTTTGTCAGAATTTTCCCTTTCTGTTTCAGCATACGATCTACAAACTCCTTACTGGGTGCTCTTCCGCGTTGCTCACAACATGTTGATGGGAGAAGGCCTTGATGACACTTCCTTCGCAAAGGAAACATGGCAGATCATGATGGCCATTGATGATGAGGTCGAGGTCAATTGGGCGAAATATATCTTCAACAGCATTCGAGATTGTGTCCAATATTACCCATCTGTGCCCCTGCTGAATGGAATGCAGCTCAGTTGGCTGTTGGAGCAGAGCTTTCCTCGGATAGCAGAAGGATGATCGAACCTCCTGGATACGAACTTCTTCCCGTTTAAGCCTCGTTCTCCCTAGAATACCAAGAATTGTTGTTTTTCTATTTTCTCATCCTCCTTTGTAATGACATCTTTCAGTGAATGAAATGAAAGGATGTATGAATTATGCACAACTATACGTTTTTGTCTTCCAATATGTCGTTTGCTGAAAATAAGCAACCATTGTTTGCTTAGCATTCTTTGTATTAGCAGATTGTGATGATGAATATTCTTCAACAGATGTATTCAACCTCCAGAATTCTTAATGATGCCTTTATGAAATCCAAGAAATCCAGATAATAAATGTAACATCTCATTCATAGTGTGAAAGAGTACTTGAGCACTTTCGACGTGGCGGTTACGGATTTGATGCAGCCACTGTCATGCATTTAATGCTCTGTCTCGGATACGCTTGGTTGGAATAGCATAGGCTCCTGCTTCAATGTCCTAGCAATCTGAGTGTAGATCGAACCTTGTTTGCTGATCTGATTTAGCAGACACCTTGACTTAGCAGGCATACCCAGCAACCTTTCTTGTGATAGTGTTGAGTTTCTGAAGGATCTTATGCTTTAGCAATCCTCATGTTTCTGAGGTAAGCTACAATTTTCCATAAAAGGTCTTCAAGTGCATTCATTTAAGACGATGGATTTCTGCCTTAATCAGTGGATTTGGGATGTCCTTTGGTGCCTTTTTCAAGCATTCGTGGAAGAGATCGCCATATCACTCAAGTAGGTCGACTTGCTGGAAATAGATTTATTTAGACAGGTGGCGTTTCCCAATTTGTCGAGACTCCTCGACTTCCGCCCTCTGAATTGAGTTGACAAGACACTTTTGGGAGAATGTTCCCTCTGTGGAGAGAACCACAATCTTGCTATAAATAACATCCCACTTGTTTTCTTGAACACCATCTCTTTCAAACCATATAGCATTTTCTTCTTTCCTTGTTCCACCATGATGCATCAAATTACCATCGCTCCGAGTGACTTAACCGTCACTCGCAACCAGATTCTCCAAGAATCAGGGTTGTTCTATGAGTACGATGATAACTATCACGTTGCAAACCATGTTATGGGGGCTCTTCGTGAGAGTCGTCTAGACCAGTTTCTGATGACTATTCCTGCACGTTATCTGAAACGAGCTCTTCAGAGTTTCATCTTTTCATGCAAAACCACTAACGATGCTATCTGGGGCTCCTTTGAGAACCAGTTGGTTTGCTGGACTCCAATCCTCTTTTCTCAGAAGTTTGGTCTCCCAAGGGGTCCAGTTTGCATTATGGACGTCAATCGTCATATGACTGCTCCAGAGTTCGGCTTTTGGGACAAGTGGAGGCAGTCGGATATCTATGACTTTTCGCCAACTCCATCATGTCTGGAGTTGAAGGAGGAGTATAGAGTTATCTTTGACCTCGTCAGTAACGTGACGTTTGGAGTTGCTGCTGAGAACTATGTGTTCAATCCTAGGATCTGGAGAGCTATGATGGCCATTGATGCAGAGATAAAGAACGTCGACTGGGCGGGGTTCTTCTTTGATGGGGTGAAGGACTACATCGACCATTTTCCTCAGTTTCCTCTGCCAACTGCCATGCAGCTGAGTTGGTTACTTGAGCAGAAGTTCCCTCACATAGTCTCTGAAGGCATCCCTGTGATGGGTTTTGACTTCTATCCCTTGAGGTCTCACTTTCCGAACTCGTGTTGATGGATGTTCTGGACTCCCCTCCTTTTGTTGTTGACGTTGACGGAAAAAATATTGTTAGACTTTTGTAGCAGATGATGATGTAAGGGTTGGTTGTATCTGATTCTCCCTTTTGTAATGTTGTGAAGTTCTTGAAATATGTTGTTCTTCCTTTGAATGAATTGACGAATAGGCTAATTTCGTTTTATTTGCTGAGTATCTTCTCGTGGACCTTTTTGCTGAATAAGAATTAATCGAATAGCAAAACCTCTGTCTGCTAAGCTGGTGTGCTGAAGTTTTTCACTGAATCATGACGCGTTTCAGCATCCCAGTTTACTTCTAGTGTTCGAGACTCAGCATTTCGTAGTTTAGCAATTTCATGACATTTTCAGCAAACCGAAAAATAGCATCCAGAATTTAATCAATCATCAAACAAACTACAAGAAATCCTGATAGAAAGAATTAGAGCTAGGACTCATTCATCCACGTCTTCCTCTAATTCCATTAATCCTAGCTTTAAACATAGTTCTTTAAATCTGGTTTCTGGAAGAGGTTTTGTGAATATATCCGCTATCTGATCTTCGGTGCATATATAGCGAACATCGATATCTTTCTTCTCCTGATGATCTCGTATGAAGTGATGACGGATATTGATATGCTTGGTCCGAGAGTGATGGACAGGATTTTTTGTGATGCACATGGCACTATTGTTGTCGCAGTAGATAGGCACACAATCGGGAGAGATCCCGTAATCTTGCAATTGTTGCCTTATCCAGAGAATTTGCGAACAGCAGCTAGCAGCAGCCACATACTCTGCTTCAGTGGTGGAGGTAGCAACAGAGTGCTGCTTTTTACTGAACCAGCTAATGAGCTTGTGTCCTAGAAATTGACACGTGCCACTGGTGCTTTTCCTATCGATCTTGCATCCTCCAAAATCAGAATCCGAATATCCACTCAGAGCAAGACTATCTTCTCTAGGATACCAAATTCCTAGACCTTCTGTGCACTTCAAATAGCGAACAATCCTCTTAGCAGTATCAAAGTGAGCCTTCTTAGGCTTGGCTTGATACCTAGCACATAGACCAACGGCATATGAGATATCAGGTCTGCTAGCGGTGAGATATAGCAGTGAACCTATAATTCCTCTGTAAAGAGTAGGATTCACATCATCTCCTTCTTTCTCAAGAGCAGCAATGCATGTTGTGCTGATAGGTATGCGCAGACTCTTGGTCTTCTCCGGACAATACTTAGCAATTAGGTCACGAGCATACTTCTTCTGATGGATGAAAATTCCCTCTCTGGATTGTTGAACTTGCAATCCAAGGAAATAAGACATTTTTCCCATCATGCTCATTTGAAAATGGCTAGTCATGAGATCAGAGAACCTATCACATAGATCTTGATTCTTTGATCCAAAGATTATATCATCAACATATATTTGGACTAGCAAGATGTTGTCTCTATCTTTAATGCGAAAGAGAGTTTGATATATCCTCCCTTTCTGAAATCCATTATTCAACAGAAACTTAGACAAAGTTCCATACCAGGCTCTTGGTGCTTGCTTTAGACCATACAATGCCTTTTTAAGCCTGTATACTTGATTGCCTTGCTCAAATCCTGGTGGTTGTTCAACATAAATCTCCTCCTTGAGCTCACCATTCAGGAAGGCACTCCTCACATCCATTTGCATCACATCGAATCCATGGTATGCAGCATATGCCAGAAATAGACGAATTGCTTCAACTCTTGCTACTGGGGAGAATGATTCATCATAATGTATGCCCTCACATTGTCTGTATCCTTTGGCCACAAGCCGTGCCTTGTTACTAACTACAGATCCTGATTCATCTTTCTTATTTTTGAACACCCACTTCGTGCCTATAACACTCTGGTGCTCTGGTCTGTCAACTAGTTCCCACACATTGTTTCGTGTGAATTCTGCAAGCTCCTCTTGCATGGCGTTCACCCAATCTAGATCTGATAGGGCTTCTTCAATTTTTTTAGGTTCTTCACTTGAGATGTAGCAAGCCAGCATAGCATTTTCATTTCCTTGTCTTGTTAACAATGGATCATTAATGTTTCCAAGAATTCCTTCTGGGGGATGAGCACGAAGCCACGTGGGTCTGATACGTGCTGGGGTTTCAGCATCTGGTGCTTCTTCTTGATGATTGTTGTTCTGATTCGCTTCTACTGCATTCTCCTGGGGTTCAGAGACTGGAACGTTTGCTACTCCTTCTTCATCATCTACTTCTGGATCTTCATGAACAGGATCGGCATGGGCAGGTACGGCAATAGGTGGAATTTCAGCAACAGGTTCCTCCAGGACTGGAATCTCAGCAACTCCTTTACTAAGATCTTCAGTAGATCCTCCATCATCTTGATCATCAAGAGCTCCAGCAACATCTAAATTTTCATTTAGATAAATAGAAGATGGGGCCTCAGCATGATCAATAGCATCACTGGCCTGGTCAGCAGTCTGGTCACCTGCTGAGTGCGAAGTTTCTGGGTTGACATCAATCGTAGACCTAATCGGATCAATACTCATATTTTCGAAAGAATTTTGTAAAGATTGATCATAGATATCATTGGTCTCATGATTGTCATTCTTCTGTTCATTGTTAGCCCTACGCACTAAAGTAGACTCATCACAAATAACATTACATGTTATTTCCACAAGTCGAGTAGTCTTGTTTAACACTCGATAACCTTTGTGAGATGGGTGTCCAAATCCTAGGAAAACACCTTCATCAGACTTGGGCAAAAAAGTGTTAAGTTTAGACTTCCCATTGTTATGGATATAACATGTTGAACCGAAAGCACGGAAGTGTTTAATAGAAGGCTTACGACCATTATACACTTCATAAGGAGTTTTGTTGAATCTGCCATTAACCGCACTCCTGTTCTGAGTGTAGCAAGCAGTCATGATAGCTTCTCCCCAATACTTTCCATTGAGTCCTGAATCAGCAAGCATGGACCTCGCTGCTTCCTTTAAGGTTCTGTTCCTTCGTTCTGCTAACCTGTTCTGCTGCGGGGTTCTAGCAGTGGACTTTTCATGATGAATACCAGCTTCCGCACAGAAGTCCATCAAAATTCCATTAGAGAATTCAGTTCCATTATCTGATCTAATCCTCTTAATTGTAACTTCTTTGTTGTTCTGCTCTTTAAGGATCAGCTCAGGTAGCAGGGTCTTTACTTCATCTTTAGTTTTCAGGAGTCGAACCCACGTGTACCTGGAAAAATCGTCAACAACCACAAGTGTATATATCTTCTGATTTACTGTGGGTGGTTTGACAGGACCAAACAGGTCCATGTGTAAGAGTTTGAGAATTCTCCCTGAGGTGTCTTTTTCTGGATTTGATTTGACGGATGCCTTTGTCTGTTTGCCTTGTTGGCATGCTTTACAAAATCCTTCCTTTCGGAAAGATTCTGCAGGCAATCCCTCTACCAGCTTATGTTTGGCTAGATGGTTGATCATTTTGAAGTTCAAGTGGTTCAATCTTTTATGCCACAGCCAATTGGTTTCTTCTTTGTTAAATGCCACGAAGCACGAGTCCTGTTGGCCACTCTGCCAATCGACCACGTATAGGCCACCCTTGCAGATGCCTCTAAGCTTCACTTCTCCTGTAACCTTATCAACAATATCACAGCCAGAGTTAATAAAATAAACATTATATCCATTTTCACATAGTTGGTTGATGCTCATCAAATTGTGTTTAAGGTTCGAAACGAGAGCAGCATTAACAATTCGGATTCCATTTTGTTCTACACATCCTCTACCAATGACTCTTCCTCTGCTGTTATCACCAAAAACAACTGAGGATCCATAAATGCTTTGTATTTCTGAGAATAGGTCTGCTCTTCGAGTCATGTGTCCTGAGCAGCCGCTATCAAGGATCCATTCATTTGGCGATCTTGACGCCTTGGCTCTTAGATCCTGTTTCTGCAATAATTAAGAGATTGATTTAGGTACCCGTTTAGTATCGGGTCCTGCAGGATTAGCAAGTGTTATTGTTCCTTTTGGAACCCACATTCGAGTGATCTTCAAAATTTTCTTCTTGACATCACTCTTTATACCTTTCTTAACCTTAGGATAAGTAAATCTTGCACACTTAGATTGAGAATGAGGTGTGGTAGTGTGTCGAGCCTTCACTGTCCTTTTGAAAGAATTTGGTTTGGACTTAGGCCTCACATAGGTGATCCGCCTATGTGGTGTGTATGTATTATATGAAGGTTTGTCAGCATTGTAATGAACATGTTTGCCTTTATGAAATGAAGATTTTGCTGTCCTGGCAGTAGATACATACTGCTCGGCATTTCTTCTAGACTCTGCTGACCATGGTTGCTTAACAGATACTCTAGTATTCTGCTGAGGTTCCCTAGCAGACACTCTACTATTCTGCTGAGATTTAATGTACCTCTGCTGAGGTTCCCTAGCAGACATTCTAGCATTCTGCTGAGGTTTAGCAAATTCACTCTGCATTATGCCCTTAGTCTGCTTAGCAATGGATGTTTCAGCAGATGCCTTTTCTTTCAATTTTTCTCCAAAGATGAATTTTCCAGCAGAGACAAACTGAATAGTCTTCTGCTTAGAAGATTCTCCATTATCATTTTGATCAAAACCAACACCGGCTCTATCCTTGTGGTGCTTTTGTTGGCTAATTGCAGCATTCAAGACAGCTTTACTGGTCGTGTATGTACAAATGCAATTTTCTTTTGGTTTGTTTTTCAGGAAAATGTTTTCTTTTTCAAGAATTTTAAAATTTTCAGAAAGTTTTGAAAATTCAGCTTTCATTTTTGAAAGTTCCTCACCTGCAGACCTTAGTCTTTCGACTTCCTCGGTCAAATTTGAAACTTCCAACTTTAGTGAGGTGTTCTCACTTATAATGATATTTTTGATTTCATACATCTTAGAGAATTCTTCACTTAGCTTCGTGAGATAGTCTTCCTCACAGTCTAAGGTGTAATCCTCGCATTCATCAAAAGTTGCAAAGCTAGGAATGCTTACTGAAATTACCTCATTGTTCTCGGCTGCTAGAGCCGTTTTAGCATTCTGATCAACATCTGCGTCAGCAAACTGATCCTCCACGATGTCTGCCATCAGAACTAGCATGGCCTCTTCATCCTCTTCTTCTGAGGATAGGTAGTACTCTTCATCGTTTTCAGGAATATCCTGAGTTTTTGTCCTAGTCAGGAGCGCTCTCTTGACTGCATTGCCTGCACGTCTTTCAAATCTCTGCTTCAAACGCTCCCTCTCCTCTTTGCTGACTTTCGGACAATCATGTTTCAAGTGGTCAGGAGATCCACACTCGAAACAAGTCCTAGGCTTTCGCTCTGCTGAGCGGGCATGAGAAGGTGACTGCTGAGCTTCCTTTGTTTCTTTTTCAGCCTTAGCTTCCATCAACATCTTTTGAAGCTTTTTCATCTGTTCTTCTAGTTCACTGGTCTTGAGATCAGTAGGCTGGGGGCCTGAGGTTGTAGCAACCTCTTTTGTTTGTGTTACAAGAACAGATCTTTCTTGATTATGATAGGATTTCTTTAGTTTAAACTTGTTGAAATCCTTTTTGGCAAAATATGCTAAATCATCTGAGCTAGCAGCGGATTGTGTTACTGCAGCTTCATTCCTTTTTGTTTGTTGTATTATGAATTCATGAGATTTTAGCTGAGCATATACCTCGGATGTTGTCATTTTGCTGAGGTCTTTTTCACTCAGATTGGTCATTTTGACGAACCAGTCGTCTCTGGGGTATAGTTTAGAAATAATTTTATGATTCATTTCCCCATTTTCATATTTCTTACCAAGATTATTCAGTTCTCCAACGATGGTATTAAAGCGTTCTTCCATAGTTTGTATGGATTCTCCTGCATTCATAGAAAAAGATTCATATTTGTCAACAGCTACCTGCAGTTTGTTGCGCTTCATCTGGTCCGTCTCCTGAGATGACTAGCACACATACGTCCACATTTCTTTAGCTGTATCAAACTCTAAGGCCTTTTCTGCCATCAGCTTAGGTAGAGAATCAAGTATTAGCTTTTTTGCAACATGCTCCAGCTGAGCTCTCTTCTTGTCTTCACTGGTATATTCCTCAAAAGGTTTTTCAACCATTTGGGGTCTCGGTGGCCTCGGAGGTCTAGGTTGATCTCCTTCAGCAGCTCCTTCAGCAGGTTCGGGTACGAGTCCTACAAAAGTGTTAGCTTTCATAATCTTAATAGGACCTCTTTCAAGTACCTCAACCATCTCTGGGTGTATGCTTTGAAGCTGTATTAAGGCCATCTTTTTCCATGTTGTGAAGTTCTCCCTGTTGTACTTCCCAAGGGAATGATTCAACATCTTGTCTCCTGAGCTAGACACAGATAAACAAGTAAAAGTGCAAGGAAGATACAGATCTGGTCAGAAACGACTCAGAAGCAGTCGATTTTTCAACCTCCTGCTCTGATACCACTTGTTGGTCCCTAAATACCAGAGTTGTCGTGATTATTTCTTAACACGAGATGCAGCGGAATAAATAAACATCTCCTACACTTCACGTTGTTTTCAGAATGTTTCTTAGCTCAAGTTATTATTTAAATATGTTTTCAGATATACACTAGCAACTCAGTTGCTAGGTTTCAAATCAACTTTGAGCAGTGATTAATAAAACAGTAAATGAACACATGATTTATAGTGGTTCGATCAAAACGATCTACGTCCACTCCTTAGCCGAAACGCTAAGAATTCCACTAGAAAAGTATACAAATTACAAGGATTCGCCTTTCCAGTTAAGTAGGCAGTGAGCTTTCGGCCTGGCTACTTGACAGCTATCCTCCGTTGATCTGAACTCCTCCGATAAGGTTTGGCTGGGTCAAGGGCGCACCTTCGAAACTCCTGCCTTGCCTGATATGGAAGTTTTATAGTCACTTACTGAATTTTCTTGAATGCGGCTAAGTGCCCGTCTTAGTCTTGACCTTTTCAGGTGTTCGACTGTTAGATTCTTTCTGAAAAGAAGGAATCCCAATGATTGAGATATTCTTGAATGCGATCAAGAATATCTTCAATGGAGTGTCAGTATATCAATGAGCGACACTTCTGGTTGTTGGGAGCTTTTAATATACTTTCACACGGCTCTCAACTGACTACTTTTGTTTGTTCACTTTGTCAAAGGAATCTCTTGCTTGAGTGTTCGTGAGTGTCTAAAGTGAGAAAAACAGTAGTCAATCTCATTCTTGAACCTGTCTTTTATAGGTGGAGATTCAAACCTTGAATCTCCATATCCGTTAGACACAACGGCTTCTTTGTCCAAGAGTGGATTGACTTGATTGAACACTTTTTGAGTAGGGCTGTACTTTTCGAACTACTTATGGAAAGTCTCGACCTTTGTGTGTACTTCTGTCAGAGTTGTAGTCCAGCTTCAACTTTTGATCCTCTTGCTTTGCTAAGCTAGGATCTGCTAAAGTCTTTTACTGTCTTCGATCCTTTGACTTCTGTTGCTTGTGACTTCTTGTTCGTCGCTGAAGGGTGCCGAATGCTAATGCCTTAGCATTCTGTTATTGTGTATTGTCTAGCAAACGTTCTGCTGTTTGCTAGTAATCCTTCATTTGCTTGCTTCTCTAGCAGTTGTAAGTTGTTGATGAATGCTAATATCTTAGCA
>JAPKLW010002717.1:54300-69740 GCA_026898455.1 Plectranthus barbatus | reverse complement strand
CATTGGATATTCAGATTCAGACTTCGCTGGATGCCGTATTGACCGAAAAAGTACCAGTGGTACGTGTCAGTTTCTAGGACACAAGCTAATCAGCTGGTTTAGCAAGAAGCAGCACTCAGTTGCTACTTCTACCACTGAGGCTGAGTATGTTGCCGCTGCCAGTTGCTGTGCTCAAGTTATCTGGATCAAGCAACAACTGGAGGATTATGAAGTGGACACTGGCTGTGTTCCCATCTATTGCGACAACAACAGTGCTATGTGCATCACGAAGAATCCGGTTCACCATTCTAGAACCAAGCACATAGATATTCGACATCACTTCATACGTGATCATGTCGAGAAGAAGGATGTCAGCGTGGACTACATCAGAACTGAAGATCAACTGGCTGACATCTTCACCAAACCCCTTCCAGAAGCAAGATTCAAGGAGTTGTGCATCAAACTCGGTCTTATGGAGATTGATGTGAGCCCCAATGATGAGGAAGAATGAGTCCCAGCTCTCATTCTGTTCTTGATCTTCTGAAGGACGCTGATTACGACTAAGTCCAAGCTCTTAGTTGTTTTTATTTAAGTGGTATCTCAAGCTCACTGATGGTTCCTACTGGCGGAACTTATCCCTTAATTGTCTAAGGAAATGAGTCCCAGCTCTCATTCCAAAGTTGCCAGCACAAACCATCAGTTGAAGCGAAATTGGGTCCCAGCTCCCAATTTCAAGCGCTGATGAGGAGTGGATTTCTTGGAGAGAAGATTATGCGGAATAAAATTGAGTCCAAGCTCTCAATTTTTACTATCTTTCAAGTTGCCAGCAGATAACTGATGGAATTTCCAGCACCAGTATGTGTATCAGTTGCCAACTGATAAAGAGGCCAACCAGTTAGGGGGAAGTATGAGACTGGTATATGCTACTGATGACCAGTCATGCCAGCTGTCTCAGAGAAGGCGGGATCGTTCAAATCCAAGTAGCGTGTACAGTCCTCAGAATTTAATGCGGCATTTAATGCCACATTTAATGTGCACAGTGTCTGCGCAGTCCGACGCTTGGTTGCCACCAATCGCTGCGTGCCACGTCAGCTCCACGTCGTGGTGCCCGTCAGCACGACCGTGCACGTCACCACAGGGAACCGGGCCTGCTGATGACCGTCGATCCTCGCTTGCTGAGCGTTGATCCTGGACGTCTGATCCTGCATGGCCCGAGTATAAATACCCAATCACTTCCTTCGGGTTAACCTTTATGTTTCCCTACTTTCAGAACCCTAATATCTTTCAAAATTCTCTCATCTTCCCTTGAAATTTTCTGAACCTTGAATCTTTCTGAAGTCATGGCATCATCTTCTCAACCTCCAGCTGATAACCCTCCATCTACATCTACATCATCCTCGTCTGGTTCACCAGACCTACCAGTCGCTGAAGCTCATATGCCTACGTATACTGGCATAGTGAAGATCGAAGATATCAATTACACCTATCCGTTCGCCCGACTGGTTCAGTTGAACAGGCCGGCGACCAGGCGACAGCTCTCTAACGCGCAGATTAGGACTGCACAGGTTCAGAAGGAGAAGATTCTGAACGCAAAGCTAGCCCTAAAGCATCATGGGCCGGAGCTGATGGAGATGGTCGACCACGAGCAGCTCCGCCAGTACTTGACGGCGAAACCCAAAACTTTCCATCCACACATGGTAGCCGAGTTCTACGCTCGGGCCGTGATAGCTGACGGCAGAAAGTCTTTCACAACTTCCATTTTTGGTCACCTGATCACCGTCACTGCCGAATACCTCGCCGATCTGTTCGGGCTGAGGAATGAAGGTATGGAGATAGCCTCGTATTATCAGAATAACACAGACGAGTTCAGGAGGAGATGGGAGGAGTGGAAGAAGGCGGAGGTGACTGAGTTCCGTACTGGAATGAGGAAGTCAGAAATGGAAGAATATTGGCAGATGGTATGCGACATTGTGGTGCGCATGCTGCAATGTGAGGTCGGATCGTACGCCGAGCTGAGCCTGCACAAGTTTTCAGTGATGTGTGCGCTTGTCGACGGGGTTGAGGGCAACTGGGCTGAATTCTTCTTCGGCCGGTTGCTGGAAAATGTAGACAGAAACATCACTGTTCCGACTGACGGCAGGTTTGCTCACGCCGTATCCTTCGGGCTGAGGATCAGCCACATCTTGGAGATGGAATTGGGTGATGGCGTGGATCAGGGGGAATAGCTGGATGGTTCCGATTTCATACCAGCCACGAAGGTGAAGCTGCCTCGCCCAGATTACAAGAAGCCACGCAGGCTGAAAGGGAAGTCAGCAGTGGACCCTGCTGAGGCCGTTTCTGAGGAGGACTCAGAAGACCTGGGAGAGCAAGTGCCAGCTGTGGCTCTCCCACTGACTGATGAGGCTAGGGCTGAGCTGAAGAGAAAGCGCGAGCTCGAGTCCCTATTTGTCTCGATGGAGGACGCGGTGGCTGAGGCAACTGGCATACATCCTCAAGAACTAGCGCCAGTGCCAGCTCCCAAGCCCCGATCAAGGAAGAAGCCTAAGACTCACCAGTACCAGCAGCCTCCGCAAGCTGCTGCTTATGAACCAGCATCCGGGAAAATCTCGATACCAGTCAAGAAGTCCGTTCTTGGACTGACTGAGGAGGAGACCATAGAGAGGATGACCCGGAAGCGAAAGAGGATTCAGACCAGAGCTCAGAAACTGGTGGAGCAAGCAAAGAAGGAGCAACAAGCCTCCATAGTAAGGAAGAAACAGGCGCAGGCAAGGCTGAAGGCCTTGGCCGACCAGCGAAGAAGAGAGGCTGAGCTGGCAGCCCGCGATGAAGCCTTTGCAAAGGTGCAGGCTGAGCATGAGGCCAGACGTCAGGCGCAACTGGCGGAGCAGGTGCACCAGGTGGCTAAAGGCAAATGGGAAGTTGCCCCAACTACAAGTGCAAGGCCACCAGCACCAGCTCCAGGCCAGATCTTATCAGAAGAATCTTTTACCCGCCTGATGGTCATGGGCGCTGAAGAGGATGTACTATCCCTTGTGGATAAGTACCAAGAGGAGGAGGTCGCTGAAGTCCCTCCACCCGCGCAAGGGGGTGGTGGAGGTGAAGAAGACCCACTGGCCGCGCACGGGGGTGCCAGTGGAGGAGAAGAAGTGCGGGCGACCACCCCGAAAAAACTGGCGAGTTTTTCGGACATGAGCTCAGATTCTGAGGATGCAGAGGAGCCAAGGGCAGAGGAGCCGGAGCAGGCGGCAGCTGAGGAGGTGATACATTACTCCATGGTGCAGAGGATGGAGCCAAGGGATCTGTTCCCAGACCTTGATGATAAGGCTCGTCGTCCTGCCAGTCGCCCCCGATCTACAGATGCCTCGACATCAACTTCCGGGCGACCAGCAGCATCCTCTACATCACCAGCTAGGCGTGCACGTACTGAAAGGCGACCTTACATGCTCTACATCCAAGAGCATCAACTGATTGATGAGGATACCTTCCAGTCGCGAGTGACAGGGGTACACCGGTGGGAGCACCGCGGGGACATGGCATTTCTAAATTCACGAGTGCCTGAGCCATCAGCATTCAATATCATACCCATCAGCGGACTCCCCCACCAGTCGGTATATGCCTCAAGAATTTTTGACTGGTGCCTGCCCCTGCAGCCAGTGGAATACTACAATTCCACTCTCTATGAGTATGCTGAAAACATCACGGCGGAGGTGGAAAATGCCGTCAATGACGAGATGATATCCAGCTACCGAAGACTCTGGAGGGTGGATCCGGAACTATGTCTGGAGTTCCGGAGGTGGAGGATTTTCGATCGATGCGAGCGCCTGCTGACAGTGGAGAAGCGGGCGGTCCTCTATGCCAGGCTGGGTCTTGGCTACTGGAGAGCGGAGGAGGACTGGGCTCATGCCTTCATGGGCACTGATCCTGAATGCCCCCAGCAGCTGTCTACAAGGAGGATCAAGCGCCGCTTGCTGAAAATCGCTGAGTATAGGCAGCTGACTGGAAGCTCCGGCCTCCCGCCACTGAAAAAGATCAAGTTACCTTTCCTCCAGTTTCGAGTCACCAGTCGGGGGTACCAGCTGACGTACGCGCTCCGTCGCCTCAAAGTGCTGGTTACCCTCCCGAGGATCCCTCCCTACCATGCTATATTGTTCGACATGGCTGCCTGCGCTCTGCTGGTAGACCACTTAGTAGAGGAGGATCCCTCTCGTGGTTGGTGGCTGACCCTTGCCGTCCCCCCTGTTCCTACTGTTTCGGGCGATCTTGTCCCTAATCATATGGACTGGCAAGTGGTGGAACTCACAGCCCCACCCGTTTTTGATCAAGTCCAGCCAGCTCCAGCAGCAGTGCCAGTAGTGGAGCCAGCAGTCGAAGTGCCAGTAGAGGAGTCAGCAGCAGCTGATGTACCAGCAGAGGAACCAGCTGCAGCAGCGGTACCAGCGGAAGAGCCAGCCCCAATGGAGACAACAGCTGAATCTGAACCAGCAATGGCTCCTTCCGCACTTGATGTGCCCTCCTCTTCCATAGAAGTATCAGCGATGCCGATCTCCGAGATCCATCCTCCTGCGCAGCTTCTTGCACTCATTGATGCCAGGATGGATCAGCGCTTTTCTTCCTTCCGGACCGAGATGGCACAACAGATGGAGTCTGTAACCGCTGGAGTGTCCTCCTTTTTGGCGCGGATCCAAGAGGGGGAAAGTACGCGAGCACGTGCTGAGGCAGAGATAGCTCGTCTTGCTGAAGAGGAGAGGAGAATTGCTGCTGAGGAAAGGGAGAAGAGCAGACAAGATATGGCAGCGCTCACTGAGATCCTGAGGTCGCTCACAAGCAGAACTCAATCACCAGGATCATCTTCTCAGCCATAGTCTTGTTTCTCTATTTTTTGTTGTAAGTAAATATGTATCAGCTAGTCTAGTCAGTTACCAATTCCTGTACTTGTAATTGCTCCATCACTAATGGAATGCTGACTGACAAGTTGATGACAATCTCTCATTGTCCAACATTTGTCATGTATTTACTTACCAGCTGAACTTACACATCCAGTGTAATCAGCACCAGCACTCGTCTACATTCTTTAAATCTATTTTTGCTCTGATCTCAATTTTCATATTTTAAACGAGCAATATCCCTCTTAGTTTGAGGGGGAAGATTTTAGTTAGAGCTGATGTGAGGAAGTATTTTCATGGGTTTAGATCTGATAGGTTTATTTTGTAAAACCCTGAAATACTTTGTAACTTTCCTCATCAGCTGAGTGCTCGCTGGTTAGGCTTTGATCGCACCAAAAAGGGGGAAATTGTTGGGAAATTTGGCTAAGTTTCCTTTCCCCAGTAGCTACTTGTTTAGATTCTAGTTTTGGTGTTTTGGTGGATCAAATCCTAAGTCCTACCAGCGTCAGTTTGTCTCTAGAATAGCTCTAGTCTCAAATGTAAAGTCCTGTTTAGGTCTTTTGTGTTGTAAGTCGCAGCTGATCAAGACTCATGCTGGCTACTGTTCACCAGCATGAGATGTACTTACCAGTTGAGAGAAGTCTCACCAGCAAGCGACTGACAAGACTCGTGCTGACACTGTTCATCAGCATGAGAAAGAGCTCACGACTGGCTACTGTTCACCAGTTGGGAAGGTTTTCATCAGCAGGCGGCTGACAAACCTTACCAGCAGAATACGTGTTCTCACTGACACTATTCACCAGCGGTGAAGTCACCAGTCATGGGAGATTCCAAGAGTTAACATCCAGACAAATTGATAGACTTAGATTGTGCCAACGCAAGTCACCAGCAGAGACTGCCAGCACAAGATCACCAGTATGTTCTGCCAGTCGGATGTTACCAGCAGAATTCAAGATTCGCTCTCCCAGAGTCTTAGAGACAAAAAGAAGATTCGTCTGAGGAATAAACTGACAAAGTATGACTTTAAGGGAGGATACCTTAAAGTCTATCAGTTCAAGACACCAGTTCCGATTCCTCGTACTGACGAATAGTGCCGTTCTGACATAAAGAGATCAATGTCAGATAAAGTGGACAAAAGCATGGCGCTTTCCGGAAATTCCTACCTGCCGCCTTCTGAAGGACATGCGAGGACAGAGACCTTTTCCGGATGTGTCCAAACGGCTAGAAGATTTGAATGGGATCCCGCGTCTATAAATATCTGGGATCCATCAACATTCAATACTCTTCTCGCCATACTCAACTACCGAAAGTCTGAAACTTTATTGCATTCAAGCAAAACTTTCGAGGCTTTTCTTAAAGCTTTCCGTGTGTTGATTTCTTCAAACACGAGACTTCAAGCTTCCAGCTTGTAAGTTACAGATCTCTTTGGTGTTCTTTCTCTTCTGAGGAAGTTCACAGCAGCTCTTGTGCCAGCCAGCACTTGAGTTATTACGGGCTTTTGCCGTATTGAGAAGATACGTTCTTGGGAGAACTAAACATCCAAACTGCTGTGGAGGTTGAAGTGACGTGCTCGCACTCCACCAGCCGAGAAGAGAGTTGAAGAAGGAATCAAGACCGGGAGCGGTTGATCTAGCGAAGTGGTGGACAAGGGTCGCACCAGCTAGAGATATATCGTAGGCAACTTGTACCTGATTACTCTATAGTGAATTTCCAGTGCTACGACTGGAGAGTGGACGTAGATCAGTTGATCGAACCACTATAAATCCTTTGTCTTTTATCAGCTTTCTGCATTTCATACTGATTTAAAACCCAGCACCCAAGTGCTGGTGTATATCTGAAAACTGATATAACTGTGCAAACAAGGCTAAAAATATTCTAAGTCTTGAATCACCAGCTGACAGGTCCCAGTCAGTTGGTTAACCAGCAAGTGCAAGAAACGATTATATTATTTCCGCTGCAAACGTTTTATACTCTGAAAAACCGGGACCAACACTCTCTCACATGCAACCAGTCCTCATGAATGAGATGTTACTCTTATTCTCTATGGATTTCTTGGATTTCATGAAGGCATCGTTAAGTATTCTGGAAGTTGAATACATCTGTTGAAGGATATTCATCTTTACAAACTGCAAATACAAAGAATGCTAAGCAGACAATGGCTGCTAATCTTTCAGCAAACGACATATTGGAAGACAAAAACGTATAGTTGTGCATAATTCATACATCCTTTCATTTCATTCACTGAAAGATGTCATTACAAAGGAGGATGAGAAAATAGAAAAACAACAATTCTTGGTATTCTAGGGAGAACGAGGCTTAAACGGGAAGAAGTCCGTATCCAGGAGGTTCGATCGTCCTTCTGCTATCCGAGGAAAGCTCTGCTCCAACAGCCAACTGAGCTGCATTCCATTCAACAGGGGCACAGAAGGGTGATATTGGACACAATCTCGAACGTTGTCGAAGATGTATTTTGCCCAATCGACCTCGACCTCATCATCAATGGCCATCATAATCTGCCATGTTTCCTTTGCGAAGGAAGTGTCATCAAGGCCTTCTCCCATCAACATGTTGTGAGCAACGCGGAAAAGCACCCAGTAAGGAGTTCGTAGATCGTATGCTGAAACAGAAAGGGAAAACTCTGACAAAAGCGATCGTCTCCATTTCCACCACGATGACCATTCTGGGGCTATTTCTGTCACGCAATAGTTGAACACTGACCCAGGACCTCTTGGGAGGCCGAATCGACGAGAAAAGGAGTCTGGCGACCAACAGACTAGTTTGCCGTGGAAAGAACCATAGATAACTTCTCCCTCCACCGAGCAGTCCTTGATAAACTCTCGGAGAATATCATCTTGGAAACACCTCGGGGTGGCCGTGACAAATTGAGTCAATCCACTTCGATTGAGTTTTGACAAAACAGTCTCTACCACAATATAATCGTTATCATACAGGGAATACAATCCAGACTCATGAAGAATCTGGTTACGGCGCAATTCCAAAGATTGACCTGGAGAATCCATTCTTTTGAAGATGTTTTAGAGAAGTAAAAAAAAAGGGAGTTCAGATAAGGGCACTTGTGGTGATAAGGGTCATCACAAGAAGACTATTTATAAAGGGAAAAGTCATAACTCTTCGCTTATGACAAGTTGAAGCCGTAATGAGAAGCAACGATGGTTCATATCTCTGGATATGAGACGATGAATACAGAAGAATCATCTTGAGAATCAATTCAATTCAGTCAAAGATAGTTAATGGTCATTTGCTATATGTTGAATACACATACGGCTGCGACGAATTGACAGATGCCACGTCAGAACAGTCAACTGTTTATTGGAAAAGTAACCGACGCGTGAAGGAACGCATGCATTGAAGGCCGTCGATCCATCTGACAGGAGTCCATCAACCGTTAGATCTTGCATCTAAAGTATAACAGTCTGCTAGATGTTTGAGAACGAGGACTCTGCTACGTATTCAGCAGAGTAAATGAGCTTTGCTCAAAAACATCTGCTAGGACCTTAGCAGAGTTTCACTCAGCAGAGTTAATGTGGATTCTATTATGCGGTCTGTTTATTACAAGGTCATTATCAAGCAGACAGTTGATATCAAGTTAGCATATAGAAGATTGCTCGGAAAGAAATACATATCATTTTATATATGGATTTACAAAATTATGTACATGAACAAAAGAAGGTACAACCACATCAGAAGGGTGGCAACGACATAAATGGATAAAAATCTACCCCCCGAAGGTTCGAGGGACCTAGAGTGAGATCCTGAAATCTCCGCTCTAGCAGCCAACTCAATGGCATCCCGTAGGGGAGATAAAGACGGGGGAACTGCTGGACACTTCGCCGCACTCTCTGAAAGACGAAGGTCGCCCAGTCAACCTCTGCCCGATCGTCAATCGCCATCATGGCCTTCCAGATCTCGCGAGAGAAAATCATATCATCAGGATTCTCTCCGACGATCATGCCACAGACGATTTCGAACAGGACCTTGTACCGAGGTTGCAAGTGATATGCTGAGGGGGTTGGAGAGAAATCAAACTCTGGGGAAGCTCTCCACTTCATCCAGGACGTCCACTCAGGGGCTATCTCCTTGTTGCGATAACCCATGACGGGAATCGGACCCCTTGGCAGACCGAACTCTGAGGCAAAAGTGTCAGCCGTCCATCTCACCAATTGATTCCTGAAGACACCCACAATGGAGTCTCCAATGGGTTCGCTTGATCGAATGAAATACTGAAGATGTTCCCTGTGGAACGAATGGGGAGTGAGAGACACAAATTTGCCCACACCACTGGCATGGAGACTTGACATAGTCCCCTCTGCCACATGGTACTCTGCTTCGTGCTCTTCATATAAACTAGAATCGCAAAGGATTCGGGTTCTTGGAACAAAGAGAGCTTGGGCGAGTTCCATATTTTCTTAAAGAAAAGATTTCTGTTGATAGGAAGAATGAGAAGAGAAGCAAAGGTTGCAAGAAGCTGTATCAAACGAATCAAAGATCACACTATTTATAGCGATACTTATGGTTACTGTTCATCTTGGAATTCGATCGGTTGCCCTGAGGAGAGAAGTAATTCCTTAAAGTAAAGGTCAAATCGGAATTGATTACGATCATGCGTGAAATACAATGGAGGAGTATGATTTTTATATGTTAAAATATGGCAATGTTTTGGAATACGTGGTAGTTCCTATTCCATCCTACTGATTCTGGCTGCTGAAGATTTCAATCAGACGCGGGAGATTGATTTTCATAATGAGGCGCATTTAATGTGCGCAGACGACGGCGACGAGTTAGGTTGTGCCACGTTACCAGCACTCAAGTTCCGGAGAACGTGCACACTCACACGATCTAACTTCCTACCCCAGCCGTTGATTGAAATTAAATCAGAAACAATCCTCACCGTCTATTCCATCTCGTATTCCGAAATCTCCTATACGCTAATCAGATTTCAAATCTCTTTCACTTTTCTGAAACCCATCACCTCTCATCCTTGCAAAACCCTCTCAAACCATGGCTTCGAACCAAAATTCTCCAATTTCTCCAAATCAAGATTCAAACCATTCTCTGAACACAGAATCATCACCATCAGGAAACTCAGAAACACTCCAATTTCAACAACCCGCATTTATCTATCCAGCCATTGCGAGTTCACCCCTGCATGTGCGACATGCACTTGGTTTTACTGGGATTGAGAAGAAGGAAGACATTGATGAATCCATTCCCTACGGCAGATTAGTAACTCTGGCCAGACGGAAGAAATTATCCAATCACTCGGCAGAGCAGAGAAGAGTGGCACAGATCATGAAAGACAGAATCCTGTACATGCCCCTCGCCATCAAGCACTTTCCCAAATGGATCTTGAATCTTCTTGATTCTGAGTTACTGGTAAAGTATCTTTCTGCCGAACCTGATCAATTTCATCCGCACATGGTTTCTGAATTTTATGCTAGAGCTGTCATTAGTGATGATCAGAAGTCGTTTAAGACATGTGTGTATGGGAACATTGTGGAAGTAAACGCTGAATTGCTGTCTAGAACTTTTGGCCTTAGAAATTATGGAGCCAAGATCTCTCAATATAAGGTGAATGATGTTGCTGAAATGGAAAGGCGTTGGAACCTTTGGAAAAAGTCAGGAGAGAAAGGGCAAGCTAGTATGTTTAAGGTTGCCACTCCCATCAACACATTGTCAGAGGAGTACAAACTGCTTGCAGAGATAGTGATAAAGATGCTCCAGTGCGATGCTGGTTCTTATTCAGAGCTTTCTATTAAGAAATATGCCGTGATGATGGCATTGAACGACAATATTAAGGGCAATTGGGCTGAATTCATATTTGAGCGGTAGGTAGAGCATGCCAAGAAGAATGCACATATGGAGATAGATGGAACATTCTCTTCAAATGTGAACTTTGGGTTGAAGATTAGTAAATTCTTGGAAATGTTGTTCACTAACACAGGAGTAGATCGTGGAGTAGAAGCTCTTTCCACAGACTACATTCCAGTAACAAGAAAAGAGCCCAAGCCGGTCAATGCTAGAAATCCTCGTAAGTTGAAAGGGAAATCCAATGTGGACAAGGATAAACCAACCTCCCCTGAGGAACCTGATGAAGCGAGCCTAGCAGTTCAGATACTCCAACCCTCCATTCCGATGACAGATGATGAAATAGCATTGCTAAGAACGAATGCTGAAACAGAGCATTGTTTCACAAATCTTGAAGAAATCGAGAAGTTAGGAAATCTTCCTGTGGAGCAGATCAATGAGAATATGACCGAAAGAGAGGCTGAACAACCTCCCTTAGTTCTTGGAGCAATGGCCTTACCCATTCCATCAAAGAAGAGGTCAAATATCACTTCCCCTGAGAAGCAAGCAAGAAACAAGACAAGGAGGAAATTGGTCCTTGCATCGGATAAGGAGGAATCAGAGGTTCCTGAGAAGGAAAAAAAATCTACTGCAGTTCGAGCAGAGAAGAAGCATGCAGATGATGACCATACTCCATTATCTTCCAGATGCTTAACGGAGCGTTTGCAAGTAATCAAAGCAACCAAGAAAAAGAGAAAGGCTCAGAGAAAAGAACTTGAGAAGAAACAGTTCAAGAAAATGAGACAACAAATGATATTTGATGCTCGTGATCAGGAGTTTGAGAAAGTAAAGCAAGCACATGAAGAACATGTGAGTAAAAAGAAGTCTAGAAAATTGCCAAAGGATTCTGCTACAGAAGTGAACGCTGCTGAAGAGGCTAGCAGAGCAGAAGCAGCTAACAAAGCAGAAGAAGCTAGCAGAGCAGAAGAAGCTAGCAGAGCAGAAGCAGATAGCAGAGCAGAAGAGACTAGTACAGTGGAGAAGAGTCCTACAGCAGAGCCTTCAACAGATATGACTTTGAAGGATGCACATGAAGATCCTGCTACTGAACTTCATCAATTAGCAGATCAGGCTGCGAAGAAAGGAAAGATGAAAGCTCAATCAGATGAGGAACCCACTCTCAATTCTTCATCTGATAAGATAATAGTTACAGGAGATCCTGAAAGTTTCTTTCCATCAGACAGCAGAAAAGATGGAGCAGGATCGAGTGGAGATCGACATGGTGATGACCAGAACCCGTTAGCAGATCAACCGGAGCAGACAGTTCCAGCAGACCATCCGAAGGAAACACATCTTGATGATCAATCTGCTATGATTCTCTCAAGTGCTAATCCAATAGAAGAGCAACCAGGTGCTAAGACACTCCAACAATCATCGCTCGTCGAAGAGAATGATTCTCTCCTCACTGAACCCGAATCTTCCTGCATTTTGAATCTGATTCAGATGGAGAATCTGCGGAAATATACAATGCAAAATTCCTGAGGAAAGAAACTTCTGGATCAGATGCTCTTCTTCGAGTGCCTCTCAATGGATTACCAGGACTTCGCTATCGACTTCAAAGAATTGGCCAATGGTGTGCAAAGGTCTATCCTGAAGAATTGCCCAATTCTGATCTAGCACCTATGGCTGAGAAAATAGAGTTGTTTGTTCAATCCGAAACAGAAAGAGCCATTGCAGACTTATTCCACAGTGAGTTGGACGAATCAACTCCAGATGGACACTTGTTAGCAGAAGAGTTTCGCCGATGGAAGAAGTGTGATTACATTATGCATCAACTCTGTTTTGAAGAAAAAACATTGGTTTTTGCAGCCAAGGGATTAAACTTCTGGAGGCGTGAGGAATGTTGGTGCTTCGATTGGATTGATCAAGTTCCGGGGATGAAATAGTTCTCAGATAAACAAGTAATGTGCAGACTTCAAGCCATCCGAGAACATCGTTCTTTCACAAAGACTGCTGGTTTACCCAAATCCACCTTCGTACCCGATGGATACTCTAATGCCAGAGTTGAATTGTCCAAGCGTCAGGCTAGAGCTGCTGTTGCTTACAGGAAACGTCAGATGGAGTATGAAATTCAACAAGCAGAGAGACTCAAGGCTCGAATAGCGGCAAAGGCCACTGAGCGTGCTGCTGTGGAATTTGATTACAAAGATATGCAGTTGGCCAAATTCCTGAACATTGATATTCAGGAAATAGTTAAGGAAGCTCAGGAAGCAGAGGCCCGAATTACTCAGGAGACCGCACAACTTCTGGAGGCCGCTCGTCGAATAGTACATGAGGAAGCATGTTATCAAGCACATGTTGATGCGATTGCTATTCAAGTACAGCGATCACCTATTCCAACAAGTCGAGAACTCATTGCGACTACTTCCTTCAATGCCACTCCAATAACCTCTCTGCAGATACCCTTTCCAATGAATGCCGATATGGCTGTCGCCTTTAACTCTTATTTGCAAGTAGCCATTGATGGAAGAGTAGCGGAAGCAACTACTCACTTGAGAAGAGAAGTTGATGAGGTACGGGGCGATGTATCCCATGTACGATCAGAGGTAGCTGAAACCAAATTGGCCGTCTATGAGAATAAGACAGGCCTGGAGGTCGTTCAAAAGGACTTAGCCGAAGCCAAGACAACCCTAACAGAGACCTTGGTAGCTTATGGTACCAACTTTTTGGCCGCAATCAAAGAGGGGGAAGAAAGAAGAAAAGCTGACCAAGAACGAAGAAGAAAGGAAGATGAGGAGCTAGCTGCAGCTAAGGAGGAGATAAGGCGAAAGGAGGAAGCAGCCAAAGAAGAGTTGAGAAGGAAAGAACAAGAACTTCAACTGCAGAAGATTGCAATGGAGCAGGAGAAGCTGGCTAAACGACTGGAGCGTGAGGCTGCTGAGAGAGAAACAGGAGCCAAACTTCTTGAGAATTTTATGAAGTTTACCATGGAGAGACTTGCTGATATCCAGAAGGGCAACTCATCGATTCCAGCGGACAAGCAAGCAGACAAGCCATCACCCGACTCATAGAAGATAAGGTCCAATATTTTTTTGCTTTATGAATCCAATTTGTACTTGTAACTGCTACATCATCTATAAAATTGGATCAGACTTAGACAAATTCTCTTTGTCCACCTCTGATTTTTTTTGGTGTGTTCTAGTTGATTTACACTCCTGGTGTATTCAACAAATTTGCATGTGGATATGGAGATTATGTTTTGGTTGGTGAATGTTTGCTAATTTTTATGGGTGCTAGAATTCCTAGCATATTACCCTTGTGCAACATTCAATTATGCTTAATCGAGAAATATTTCCCAGCACTTGTTGAGGGGGAATTTTATTAAAACCATATTTTTTTTTGCTTGAACCTAGTTGGAAAAACTTTGTGTTAGATTGACAGGATAGCATAGTTTTGTAAAACACAGACATTCTTCCATTCATGGTCAGCAAATGACAGTAAACTTTGATCGCACCAAGAAGGGGGAAATTGTTGGGAAATTATTCCTAAAATCTCCCTTAGGATTTATTTGTAAAAGGTTTTGTTGGATCAAACCTTAGTAGTTGGTCGATCATTCGCTGAACTCTAGATAGACTAGCATACTCTGTAAAGTCCTGTATAGGTTTTATATTGAGTTGTAATAGACTAGTGTGCAAAGAAGAATTCCTAGCAGTCATGGAGAAGATGATGTTTGCTAAAAGACATTGAACAGCAGAATGCTAAGATATTAGCATTCATCAAGAACCAGCACATTGCTAGAGAAGCGAAGCAAACAAAGGATAAAAGAGTTATGTTTGAGCAAGAGTCTTCAGTTGCTAAACAAAGGATCCTAGCAAAGCAATATACAGGATGCTGAAGTCTCACTGCCGTTCTGACAAAAAGCTCACACAAAGGACGAGACTTTCCCGAAGTATTTAGGAAAGTACAAGTCAAAGACAAAAGTGAATGTCACAGACCAAACACTCTCGGATCAAGGAGCCGTTGAGTCTAACGGATATGGAGATTCAAAGTTTGAATCTTCATCTATAAAAGACAAGTCTGAAAGTGGAGACAACTACTGCTTCTATCACTATCGACATTCGCAAACTACACAAGTGTGAGAATCCTTTGAAAAAGTGAACAAGTGAAAAGTAGTCAGTTGAAAGCTCGTGATAAAAAGTGTATTCAAAGCTTTCAACAACCTAGAGTGTCCCTTCATTGAATATCTGACACTTATCCTTGAAGATTCTTGAACTTCTGTTAAGAATCTTCAATCATTGGGATAACTTCCTTCCTAGGAAGATCCAACAGTCACTCTTGAAAAAGATTGACTCCGACGGGCTTTAGCCGTACATTTATTGAGTTCAGAGGCAAACTATAAAAGCCTCAATAGCGAAGGACAAGTTTTATGAAGGTGTGCCCTTGACTTGACCGGAGCTGTGATTGGAGAAGTGCAAAGTAACGGAGGATAGCTGTGCTGTGGCCGGTTCGAAAGTTCGCCGCCTACCGCAAGAGTTGGCGAATCCTTGTACTCTTGTATACTTTTCTAGTAAAACACTTAGCATATTGGCTAAGGAGTGGACGTAGATCTATTTGGATCGAACCACTATAAAAATCATGTGTTCATTTATTGTTTTATTATTTACTGTTCAAGTCGATTTGAAACCTAGCAACAGAGTTGCTAGCGTATATCTGACAACTAAATTAAATCATAACTTGGGATAAGAAACTTTTTGAAAACAACGATAAGTGTAA